>PVIU01023866.1:0-26520 GCA_004026605.1 Ondatra zibethicus | reverse complement strand
ACACCCTGCCTTTTTATTTCTTGGGGTTGTTTTTTGTGTTTTTGTTTTGTTTTGTTCTGTGACTGAGACCCATTGTAACCCAGGCTGACCCGGAACTCACTATGTATCCCAGGTTTAGGCAGTTTTCTACCTCAGCCTCAGGCGTAACTCAGAACGTCCCCTTTCTTCTTCCCTTCCAAGTTGAACTCTGTAAGAATCCCGGGCTGGGTCTGATGTTGTACACCTGTGATCCTAACACTAGCATCAAAGATAGGAAGATAATGAGACCAAATTCAACCTGGGATACATAGTCGGACCCTGTCCCAAAAAGCAAAATGAAACCTGGAGTGGTGATGCAAACCTATGATCCCGGTCATGGGACACAGAGACAGGAAGATGAGCCATCCTCAGCTGTTGGGGAATATTAGTTTAAGATGGGTTACATTCATTTATGTTGCGTTTGTTTAACTCTGTGAAGCTGTGTTACTGTGCCTGGTCTAATAAAGAGCTGAACGGCCAATAGCAAGGCAGGAGAAAGGATAGACGGGGCTGGCAGGCAGAGAGAATAAATAGAAGGGCAAAGCGAGAAAAGGGGCCAGTCACCCAGCCACACCACGAGTCATGGAGTAAGAAGGAAAGAAAGGTATACAGAAAAGAGAAAGATAAAAGCCCAGAGGCAAAAGGTAGACAGGATAATTTAAGAAAAGCTGGCTAGAAACAAGCCAAACTAAGGCCAGGTATTCATAAGTAAGTCTCCGTGTATTTATTTGGGAGCTAGGCGACAGGCTTTCAGAGTAAAAAACGAACAAACAAAAACAAAACAAAACAAAAACAATAAATAAGTAAAAGCAAAAAACAAACAAACAAACAATACTCAGCTACATATCAATTTTGAGACCAGGCTGGGATATGTGAGACTCTGTCTCAAAAAAAAAAAAATGGGAGGAAGGAGGAAGAAAAAGGACTGAGGAGGTGGTAGTGTGCTTGTCTAGCATGCACAAAGCCTGTCTAGCATCCTCAACACCTCATGGTGGCACATGTATTTAATCCCATTTGGGCTCAAGATCATGACCAGAAAAGATGGTTCAGTGGGTAAAGGCATGTGCTGCCAAGCTTCACAGCCCGAGTTTGACCCTGAGGACCCACATGGTGGAGGGAGAACAGCAACTCTCATAGGTTGTCCTGTGGCTTCCACGCGGCTGCTTTGGGGTATTCACATTCACATGCACATTTATCCGCGACCATATAGTGAGTAAGATCAGTCTAGATGAATGAGCTCCTGCCTCAACACAGGAAAGGAAAGAAAACAAGAGAAATAAAACCAACAACGTCAGGAAAAAAAAAAAAAGAAAGCAGTGCACTGTATTCTTCATGCAGGAATGGCTGCCTCAGCATCTGAAAATGGAAATGTTCTCTGTTCTTATTTTAGGACTTAGCTCTGTGATATGTAAAACCTCAGCTGACTGCTGGGGGCAGGAGAATGAGTCTTTCTCTCTCTCTCTCTCTCTCTCTCTCTCTGAGTCTTTTTCTTTCTCTCTCTCTGCGCTGCAGTTAGCACTAGGCCAATAATAAATTTGAGAAATGCTATTTGGGCTCTAGAATTGCTCACCAATATCGGAAAGGAAGATCAGATGCACCAATGAGAGAACACAGCAAATAATCCTCCTCCTGTGATCCCCAGGCTCATGGGTGTTTTCCTGACAGACTCTCAGAGGCAGCTGCCTCAGAACATCCGGATCCCGTTCAAACTCCCCCAGAGTTTCTGGGTCAGGTCATACAAAAAGACAAATTTCTGCAGAGGCTCTGGTCCTGAGGGAGCTCAAATTTCAAGGGGCCCCACCTCCGTGTCCTCCCCTGCAGACTGTGACCCTGAAGAATGGGATTGGGAGTGCCTTCCAGAGTCCTGAGAAATTTCCCCTTCTTTTCTCCCTCCTTTGTGACCACCCTGGCAAACTCGCTGGAAAAAAAAATAGCGGGTTAGGTTTAAAGTACAAAATAGGAAGCTTGCATTAGAAGCACTCTGGAATGCGGGGAGTTTTTAAATGTGTTTTAAGGATGTTTTGTTTTTATCTCATTTCCATTAATGAGTGGGGATAATTGGCTCAGTGCTTCAGCCTTGTGGGGAGGGATTCAGGCCATCTAAATGTTTTTACTGAGTCGCATTTCAGTCCTTGACATTGAATTGGACGTTGTACAGGTTACAGAGAAGAATTAAGACACGGGCCTGGCCAGACACGTGAGGCGGCTCAGCAGATAGAAGTGCTTGCCACCAATCCCTGATGCTCATCCTAACGGTGGATGGAGAGAACCCACTCTCTCAAGTTGTTCTTTGACTCCCACAACAAGAGTGTCAATGGCATGGCATGGTCAGTGGTGGCATATACTTTTAATCCCAGCATACAAGAGGCAGAGGAAGGTGGAACTCTGTGAGTTCTAGGCCAGCCTGGTCTACAGAGCAAGTTCCAGGACAGCCAGGGCTACACAGAGAAACCCTGTTTTGAAAAACAAAACAAAAAAGAACTCAAGACAGCTGGATAAGGTGGTGTGTACTCCCTTAATCTCAACACTAAGAAGGCTGAGGCAGGAGGATTGCTGCAAGTTCCAGGCTACCCTACATGGTTAACAACCAAGCAAGCTAGAGTAATATAGAAAAACTTTTACATTTTTTATTTGTGTGTGTGCTCATGTGCAGCACACATGCTTGTGTACATAAAGATGCCCACAAAGGCCAGTACATAGTGTTAGAGCTCTTGGAACTGCAGTTATAGGTAGGTGTGAACTGTCTGGTTTGGTTGCTGGGAACCAAACTTGTGAACTATAGCTGGAGAGTTTTCTCTGTCCCACCCCGTCCCACTGGATCAGTTTCTGTCCCACCTGCTGGCCTCACAGCCGCTTATAAGATAATCATTCAGCCGGGCAGTGGTGGCGCATGCCTTTAATCCCAGCACTCGGGAGGCAGAGGCAGGTGGATCTCTGTGAGTTCAAGACCAGCCTGGTCTACAAGAGATAGATCCAGGACAGGCTCCAAAGCTACAGAGAAACCCTGTCTCAAAAAACCAAAAAATAAAAAAAAATAATCATTCAGAGGCTTGATATTAATTATATTTGCTTGACCAATGGCTTAGGCTTCTTACTGGCTAGCTCTTACATATAAATGAGCCCATTTCTAATAACCTGTGTATTGCCACATGCCCCGTAATGCTATGGCATCTTATTCTTCCAGTGGCTGCTGGTGTCTCACCAACTCCACCTTTTTTGACCCTGTCTCTCTGTTTGGATTTCCTGCCTAGTTATAGTCTGCCCTGCCATAGACCAAAGCAGTGTCTTTATTAACTAATGGTAATAAAACATATTCACAGCATGCAGAATGGCATCCCACATCAGGGAACTCCACAACAAGAGCAGCAAACACTTTTTAAAAAAAATCCTTCATTTCATTTATGTACAAGTATTTGGCCTGCATGTAGTGTGTGCACCACATGCATGGGTGGCACCCACAGAGGTCAGAAGAGAGCATCAAATACCTTGAAATGGGAGTTACCTACAGTTGTGAACGTCCAGGGAGGTTCTGGGATCAAACACAGGTCCTCTGCTGTAACACCTGATTCTGTGTTACTCTCTGTGTACAGTTTGCGCGCCACTGTACCATATGCGAGTCCGGCAAGGGCCTGGAGATTGAAAGAACCACAAGAGACCTGGGTCATTCGAAGAGATCAGCCGAATGCCATTTATTCAACCTTGGGGAAATCCTTCAGTACCTAGCTGCAGCACAAGGTGGGAAATTGCCACACCCAAGATGGAGTAAACAGTGCCCTACAGCTAATCACCAGGCGGGGTAGAGGGAGCACAGGAACAATGTTTTAGCTGGCTGACCAGAAACTGTCCTCAAGATGAACCCCAGGAGCAGGGGTAGACCCATGGACCCTACACTCTACAAGAACTACTGGTCTTTTGTTGCAGGGGGAATATTTTTGCTTTTTTTCAGGACAGGGTTTCTCTGTGTAGCCCTGGCTGTTCTGGACCAGGCTGGCCTGGAACTCAGATTTCTTCCTGCCTCTGCCTCCCAAGTGCTGGGATTAAAAGGTGTCACTACCACCGTCCGAACCAGTACTCTTAACTGTTGAGACATCTCTCCAGCCCTGAAAACCCTTGTCCTAATGCAGAAAACAAAGGCTACAGAGCTGACTCAGCATTTAAGTAAAGGCAGAGTTTTTCATCGGGTTCAGTGGTCAGTTCTGTCCCACCAATAACCCCAAAACACCAGCTCCCAAATAACTACACAGAGACTTAATATTAATTACAAAGGCTCAGCCGATAACTTAGGCTTGTTACTGACTAGCTCTTACTGCTGTGGAATTATTTTTCTGTATACTATGAAAATGTGTTGCTCTCATTATTAATAACAAGCTGATTGACTGATAGCTCTAGGCAGGATTTTGAGGGCAGAGAGAATGCTGGGAAGAAGGGCAGAGTCTGAGGAGTCTCAAGAAGACACAGAAGCAAGAAGTCATGTTGAAAGAAGGTACTGCCAGCCGGGCGGTGGTGGTGCACGCCTTTAATCCCAGCACTTGGGAGGTAGAGGCAGGTGGAACTCTGTGAGTTCGAGGCCAGCCTGATCTACAGAGTGAGTTCCAGGACAGGCTCCAAAGCTTCAGAGAAACCCTGTCTCGAAAAACCAGAAAAAAAAAAGAATAATTAGATAAATGCTTCATCTGGCACCCAATGTGGGCTACCATTTGAAGGCAGACACTTTCATTAGAACCACAGTCAGCTCTGTTCTACCAGGCGCTTTCCAAATAACCTCTCAGAGACTTAATATTAGTTCTAAATGCTCAGCCAATCTCTCTGTGCCTTCCAAGTGCTGGGATTAAAGGCGTGCACCACCACCGCCCAGCTCTAATTATTATTTATCAATAAAAAATTGGGGATCAGATATTGGGGTAAGAACTGAATGATCAGAGAAGTGACGGAGAAGCTACCAGTGACCTATCTCTTTGGTGCCTCTATCCAAAAGAACCAATATCCTCCCTAAACCTTGGCTTACTACTTCCTAAACATCTGTCTTCATTCCTCTGAAACCTTTATGGTTAATTTTGTCGGCTAATGGCTAGCTCCACCCTCTCATTCAAAGCAAACTTTATTGTCAGAATTCAATCAAAATATCACACACCATCTTTTTTGTTTTGTTTTGTTTTGTTTTTCGAGACAGGGTTTCTCTGTGGCTTTGGAGCCTGTCCTGGAACTAACTCTTGTAGACCAGGCTGGTCTCAAACTCACAGAGATCCACCTGCCTTTGCCTCCCGAGTGCTGGGATTAAAGGCGTGCACCACCACCGCCCGGCTATCACACACCATCATACAACTTAAATAACCCATATTTCTTATCTATGTTCTGACGCATTGGTGCCTTTTTTCAACATGGCATGTTCATCTTACTTCTCTCCACAACTATTGGCGACTCTTGAAACCCCTCCCTTCTTCCACATGCTCTTTTTGTCTGCCAGTCCCGCCTAACCTCTACCTGTCCAGCTATTGGCTGGTCAGCTCTTTCATTAACCAATGAGAGTAATATATTTTACAGTGTACAAAGGTTGTTCCATAGCAGTTAAGAATACATGTTGTTCTTGCAGAAGTCTCAGATTCAGTTCCCAGCATTCACATGGTGTCTCATGCCTGTTCAACTCCAGTTCAAGGAATCAATGCCTTCTTTTGACCTCTGTGGACACCAGGCATGCACACAGTGCACATATATACATACATGCAGGCAGAACACATACTCATACACAAACATAAACAAATCTAAAAAAAATGAACTAACTCCCCCCACAATAAAACCCTGGGAGTTGAGCAGGGTGATGTAAGCCTGTAATCCCAGTACTTAGAAAGAGACAGGGCTAGGAAGAAAAGTAGATGAGGAGACCAATAAGAAAGAGAAGGAATGCCGGGCAGTGGTGGCACACGCCTTTAATCCCAGTGCTCGGGAGGCAGATGCAGGCGGATTTCTGTGAGTTCGAGGCCAGCCTGGTCTACAAGAGCTAGTTCCAGGACAGGCTCCAAAGCCACAGAGAAACCCTGTCTCGAAAAACCAAAAAAAAAAAAAAAAAAAAAGAAAGAAAGAAAAAGAAAAAAAGAAAGAGAAGAAAAGGAGGGAGGAGGAGGTTAAGAAGGAGAAGGAAGAAGAGGAGGGAGGAGGCCTGAGGCTCAGGATTGTATGGTGCTTTTGCAGACTGTCCTCAAGGACTCAGCACCAGCCTTCTTGTGACCACAAGCCACCAAATATGCTACTCATACCCTTTAAAAGGTTTCAAGACTGCTCTTGAAAGACCTCCGGATCGGGGAAAGTCTCACTCAAGTCTCGGGATAACACGACCCCCCAGGAACTCACGAGAGACCGTCCTTGCTGCAATCACACGAGATTTATTGACAGGAACCAGCACTGGGGCCGAGACTCATAGCCCACGCAGGGGAGGAGTTCGACCCCGAGTAGCTGGGAGAAGGAGTTTTTAAGGGAAGAATCCACAACCCAGTAATCCAAAGGGGGTGGGGAGGACGTCATTGGAAAATTACAAAAATACCAGTGATCATCACAAGGGGGTAACTCCCTGTTTTTCAAGATTATTCTCGAGACTATAATCTAACTTTATCTTCAGCTAGTTCCTGAAACAGAGTCACTGACCCAGCTAACCTAGATTTTTTTTGGCTCTCCTCTTCCTGCTAGAGAGATCTGGATTTATCCGGGTCTTTCACTCTCACTGTCTCTCTTGTCCCCACTCTGAGAGATGTTCTTTTGCTTTCCCTGCCCCCACAATAAATATCTCAAGTGAGATCAGTTGCCGTGATGTGATCTTTGCAGCCTACCTTGGCCCCAAGCTTCCAAGGTATCCTGCCCTTAACTGTAATATTGGTGTCATGTGTCTCAGGAGGATGTCCTGGTGCCTGCATGCTCCCTTCTTGGGGGGAGTCTAAGCCACACTGGGACTCTATACCGTATCTCCAGTCCATCTGCAATAGAATCACTGTCCAGTTTACAGATGGACAGGCATCCCATTCAACAGTGCCAATTGGTAAGTTTTCCCTTTGGTCAATGTAAATGCTTCCCTGAATCGGAGGAAGTGATTGTTGAGCATCCAGCACCCTCTGGTATTCTTGGAAGCAGAATTACCATGCCTAAGAGATCCACAAAACAAAAATGCCTCTGATCTGCAAGCCCCTTGCCCAAGGACAGATAGTTATTGAAATACTGGGGACTATTGCTTGTGTGAGATATCAAGCCAAGTGTTTTTCTTTTTAAATATTTTCTTTATTATTTATTATGTGTACAGTGTTCTGCCTGAATGTACACCTGCAGGCCAAAAGATGGCACCAGATCTCATTACAGATGGTTGTGAGCCACTATATGGTTGTCAGGAATTGAACTCAGGACCTTTGGAAGAGCAGTCAGTGCTCTTAACCTCTGAGCCATCTCTCCAGCCCGCCAAGTGTTTTTCATTCCCCTAAAGAAGTGTGTTTGACCCTTCTACATTGGATATGCTTGATCACGTGTGGGCAGGAGATTCACAGGTAGGAAATATATCAGGATGTATACTTGTCCCTGATTGGATGTAGGCTGGAGGTTCATAAGGATGTCTGCTTGCCCATAACTGGACCTGATGGAAAATGCAATGAATTATGTCTTTCCCTTCTTAAGTGACTGCCGGCCGTGTCTCAGGGACAATTACCAGGAACCTGGGTATGGAGCTGCCAGAGCCCATCCATCTGGTCAGTATTTAACTAAAGCTTGTTTAAAATTTGGCTTTAAACTCTGGTAGTGATCTTATTCTCAATCAGTGGGGTTAACAGTACCCCCAACCACACCCTTTAAGGCTATGGTTGACCCTCTTTGACAACCCCACCTTTTCACTTGGGTGAGGCTTCATTGTTGAGCTGGGTCTGGCCTCTTGAAGTCTCCTTGGGCATTTAGCTCTGACCCCCGTCCAGTTAGTTGACAGCCCACTGTTCAGCTTGTGTCCTCCTTGTTTGGTCCCCCTGGGTCCTAGGGATGCCTAGGACTTGAGGCTTGGATCTCCTCACCTCATCTACTTCACCTATGGAAACTGCATCATCTATACCTCCTGGCTCCCCTTTGGGGTACCTCTTGGAACCTCTGACCCCTTCTTCACCTACCGCCCAACTTAAAAGCCTCTAAACTCATCCACCTTTGCAGTCAAATCTGGCTCCAAATGCAGCTGACCAAAGTGATGCCGGGCAGGGAAGGGGAGCACGTGGGAAAGGATTTCCCATTCCTCCCCTCCAAGCCCTGTTTGTTTTTGTCTGCTCTCCCCACATCCAGCACCTGATCTCCCCTGCAGCATCCACTCCAAGTCTCCTAAGGTATGTGAATCATTTGTTTGTGAATTTGATTCCAAACTCTAGACTCTGATTCTTTTTTTTTTTTTAAAGATTTATTTATTTATTATGTATACAACATTCTGCCTCCATGTATGCCCGCACACCAGAAGAGGGCACCAGATCTCATTACAGATGGTTGTGAGCCACCATGTGGTTTCTGGGAATCGAACTCAGGACCTCTGGAAGAGCAGCCAGTGCTCTTAACCACTGCGGCTTCCCTCTGGCCTGCAGCGCCCTCCATGTGGGCATTTATGTGCTTATCACTCAGTTCCTGGCTGTTTCTCCTTGTCCTATGCCATAAGGGTCTCCCTGACTCCTGGAGCCACCTTTAGGTATCCCACTGCATGGGCAACTTCTTTCTTGGCTCTGGCCTTTTACATGCCTATGGGTTTCTCTGCTAAAGATGCTTGCTGCTCCCGCTCCCCTGTGCTCTCTGAGCTGTCTCTGGCTCCAGCCTGCAGTCCCGCAGCTTTAGTTCTCAGCCCCCTCTTGAAGCTTATAGGGGGCTCTGCTTCAGACTCTCTCTCCCTCCACATACTCAGATTTTATTAGAACAGCCTGGCCTCAGGACAGATCAATGGCCAAAATACTGGCAACCTTGCTTTCCAAATTCTCACAAGTCATAACTGCTGCTACTGTACAGACAAATGGTCCCCAGATACCTGATATCTTTAACTCACTCCACTCTATACTTCTCTGTTTTCCACTCTCAAAAATCTTTCATTGGGCTGGAGAGATGGCTCAGTGGTTAAGAGCACTGATTGCTCTTCCAGAGGTCCTGAGTTCAATTCCCAGTACCCACATGGTGGCTCACACCCATCTGTAATGAGATCTGGCGCCCTCTTCTGGAGTGTAGGCACACACGCAGAGGAACACTGTTTACATAATAAATAAATCTTTTTTTAAAAAAATCTTTCATCGCTATGACTTCTCTGTACTCTGCTCTCAGAAAAATCTAAGACTATGCTGTAAACTCGATCCCAGAAATTTGGCTTTAAACTTATAACAAGAGGCTTATAATTAAAAATCTATACATGGAAAATAAAAAACTATACATGGATATGTATATGCAATTCAATTCTTCTGTAGGATGTATGTGTGTTTGTATGTGTATAATTTGGATGCAACTCTGTGTAGATGTTATATAACTTGAATTAAATTCTCATATATATACATATACACTATATATATACACACACACATATATATACACATGCATATATACATAAACTAGGAAAGTGGATGTTTTAAAATAGCAACCATATGGCTCACCTCCATCTTGCTTGATGACCTTACCAGGATGTATCCAGCCACATGGCTGGCAAACATCTTTACTAAGCATAGAGTACATGTCATGTGACTCCACCATTAAGATGACCACATAGAATAAAGCAACAACTGTAAGACTTCCTAGTTCTCCTCAGCACTGTTTATCACTATATCTCCTTTCAGAAAAGGAAGCAACAAGAAGTCTCAAATAGTTTAGATTGGTATTCACTTTTTTGTTTTTTTTTTAAGATTTATTTATTAATTACGTATACAGCATTCTGCCTGCATGTATCCCTGCAGGCCAGAAGAGGGCACCAGATCTCATTACAGGTGATCGTGAGCCACCATGTTTCTAAGAATTGAACTCAGGACCTCTGGAAGAACAGTTAGTGTTCTTTTTGTTTGTTTGTTTTGTTTTTTTGAGAGAGGGTTTCACTGTAATTTTAGAGCCTGGCCCGGAACTAGCTCTTGTAGACCATGCTGGCCTCAAACTCACAGAGATCCACCTGCCTCTGCCTCCTGAGTGCTGGGATTAAAGGCGTGTGCCACCACTGCCCAGCTCAGTTAGTGTTCTGAACCTCTGAGCCATCTCTCCAGCCCCGGTATACACTTTTGTATGATGATAAAAATTTAAAGTTGTATTTGCTACAACAGAATATATTCAACTCTGGTTTACAATATACTGTATATGATGATAAAAATTTAAGGTTATAATGGTCCACTGAGATTAACAAAAACTGATGATTTAAGATATCTATCTAAACCAGGCTGTGGTGGTTCACACCTTTAATCCTAGCACTCAGAAGGCAAAGGCAGGCGTAGCTCTGTGAGTTTGAGGCCAGCCTGGTTTACAAAGTGAGTTCTAGGACTGGTAGGTTTGTTACACAGAAGAATCCTGTCCTGAAAAACAAACAAACAAACAGAAAAAGTCTATCTAGCTACTTCTGTCTTCGTTAGCTGTTCAGCACCAAGCTGCTAGGGAATTTAGATGCATGACAATGCATGTTTGGTAAAGTATATTTAACAATCAAGATTTCTAAATTCCTGCCGGGCAGTCGTGTTGCACGCCTTTAATCCCAGCACTAGGGGAGGCAGAAGTAGGTCGATCTCTGTGAGATCGAGGCCAGCCTGGTCTACAAGAGCTAGTTCCAGGACAGGGTCCAAAGCTACAGAGAAACTCTGTCTCGAAAAATTAAAAAAAAAAAAAAAGATTTATAAATTCCTAAGGTCTGCCCAGATTCACAATAATATTTGTCTTTGGGATAAACTAAGCCATGCAAAAAATTGCCATATTTTATAAAGTGCACTATAAAAGCATCAGTAAATCTGTCAGTCTCCGTATGGACTGACTCTATGATTAAGTTTTATTTTGAGCTGGGTGGTGGCACAGGCCTTTAATCCCAGCACTTGGGAGGCAGAGGCAGGTGGATCTCTGTGAGTTTGAGACCAGCCTGGTCTACAAGAGCTAGTTCCAGGACAGGCTCCAAAGCCACAGAGAAACCCTGTCTCGAAAAAAAATAAAAATAAAGTTTTATTTTAATACTAGAAGGGCTTCAACTCAAAAATTGTTATTTTTTAAGGCTATACCTAACAGAGATGGAATATAAAGTCTGAGTCTTATAAAATCTTCTAACCAATTGTAAACTGTTAAGGATAGTTAAGACATGTAAGCTAATGGTCAGTCACCTTAGACACGGTCAGATTCTTTAATGCGTTCAGAACTCTGTACTTACAGTCATCCTAAGTACTAATGAATTGATTACAGGAATAAGATTTATTTAGCTTCCTGTATGTGTTTTCAAAGTTAAGCCTTAAACAAGTAATTAGAAATAAGCAAAGTTTGTCTAGTTTAGATATACTTAATAGATAATGGTTCTCAAACTCTTCAGAGATCTGCTGAATATGGCATTTAAAATGTTTATTAAAAAGTCTTTCATTGCCAGGCAGTGATGGCGCACACCTTTAGTCCTAGCACTTGGGAGGCAGAGGCAGGCAGATCTCTGTGAGTTGGAGGCCAGCCTGGTCTACGAGAGCTAGTTCCAGGACAGGCTCCAAAGCCACAGAGAAACCCTGTCTCGAAAAACAAAACAAAACAAAATCTTTCATAGCCAGGCGGTGGTGGCACACGCCTTTAATCCCAGAGGCAGAGGCAGGCGGATATTTGTGAGTTCAAGGCCAGCCTGGTCTTTGAGGGCTAGTTTCAGTACAGGCGCCAAAGCTACAGAGAAACCCTGTCTCAGCAAAAGTGGAATAGGTGTGTGCTGGACTCAGGGGCATCTGGTGATCTTATCTAACCTTATCCAACCGGAATGTCAGGTACTTCCCTTTAGATGCTCGCCATCCCTGGGTGGGGTCAGTTTCTGGCTTTCCCTGGAAACTGGTGCTGCCTACCAGTAAACTGAGATGCTCAGGCCTGCTTTTTAGCTGGTTTTTATTAAGTGTCATGGCAGCAGTGTGGCCAAACTGTTCTGGGCCCCACACTGGATAGAGGAAAGACTGTTAATGCTTTTAACCCAGAATCATTTTTAGGTCTCTAAGCCTTCACTATGACACAGAATAATGAGTCTATTGACTTTTCTACTGTGGGTTTCAGTACAGATTACAAACAAGGGTAATATGGTGTGGGACATCCTTCTGTCTTTGTGTTGCTTTCATTGATTAATGAATAAAGAAACTGTCTTGGCCTAATAAGGCAGAACTTAGATAGGCAGAGAAGACAGAACTGAATTCTGGGAGGAAGAAAGCAGAGTGAGGAAACACCATGGACCTGCCACTGGAGATAGACATGCTGAGACTTTGCTGGTAGGCCACGACCTCGTGGTGATATACAGAGCAATAGAAATGGGTTAAATTAATATGTAAGTGTTAGCCAATAAGAAGTTAGAGCTAATGGGCCAAGCAGTGATTTACAATTTCTGTGTGGTTATGTCGGGGCTAAGCTAGCCGAGTGGCCGGGTGGAACAACTGGGCCCTCCTACAGTAATGCTAACCCATCTAAAACTTATCTCTTTTTGTAAACTCAAAAAATTCTCATAAGCCTCAGGAAATCAGCTTGAATCCACCTCTCAAAGGTCAAATGGGCTCCAGACGAGTACAATCAATAGCCTGTTCCCCCACCTGCGAACTCCGATTAATCCTCAGGGTGGGATCCTCCCCCCAAGACCATTTTCTCCTGGTCTTTGTACTCCCTTCTCCCAACTACCAGGACCATAGGCCTAATAGTATCAAATGTACACCTAAGAAAAAAATTTCCCCCAAATCTCTTTACTTTTACCTTCTGTCCCTAATATGTATCTGTTCCAGCATCCTTCCAGGTCCAGGATCTCCCCAACTTCAAAGCAGCTAGCTCCAGCTGGTCCTGTAGATCCTGGACAGCAAGTGAAACAGCCTGCTCTTCCAGGTTTGAGAGTGCTCTTGCCACTGAGCTAACTCCCCAGCCCTCCATTTTCCTTGTCATGGGTTCTGAAATCTGTCCTTAAAGATTATGTTGCCTTAGCTGTGCCTGGTGGGCCTGTCATCGCAGCTATTTAGAAGGCTGAGGTCAAAGGATTCCAAGTTTCAAACTTAGGTCGGGCTACAGACTGAGTTCAAGCCCAGTCTAGACAACTTACTGAGACCCTGTCTGGAAGGGTATGATACACACCTACTAATCCTAGCACTTGAGACTTTTGAGACAGGATTGTTGAAAGTCCAAGACCGGCCTGGGCTACTGTGTAAGACTCTATTTTTAAAAAAAAGCCGGGCGGTGGTGGTGCACGCATTTAATCCCAGTACTCGGGAGGCAGAGGCAGGCAGATCTCTGTGAGTTCGAGACCAGCCTGGTCTACAGAGCTAGTTCCAGGACAGGCTCCAAAGCCACAGAGAAACCCTGTCTTGAAAAAAAAAAAAATCTGAGCCAGCAAGATGGCTGAAAGAATAAAACCGCTTGCCTCTGAGTTCAATCTCCAGAACCCACATAAAAGAGAAGAGGGAACTAACTCTACAATGTGATCCTGTTCTCCATACTCATTACAGGGCATACACATGCTTCCTCCCATGATTAATAATAATAACAGTGAGAATAAAATCTGAAAAGCAAAAAGAAATAAAAAGATAGATAAAATTATTTGTGACACATTATTTCTTTTGGTTTGTTTTTTCAAGACAGGGTTTCTTTGTGTAGTCCTGGCTGTCCTAGAACTCACTCTGTAGACCAGGCAGGCTGGCCGTAGAAATCCTCTGCCTCTGCCTCCTGAGTGCTAGGATTAAATGAGTGTGCCACCACCACCCAGTTTAACACATTATTTGTAAAGTTGGTATGAAGAACATTCAAGGGAGGCCATAGTCAAAAGCACAGGACTACACAGACCAAGGAGGAACTCTAGCTTCTCTCTACCAAGGAGAACAAGTAAGGAAGGGAGGGAGAAAGAGAGGGATGGGGGGTGGGGCGGGCCAAAATGTATGGCGTCTTCATGGAAAGCCAACAGCATCCGCATGATGGAACGTATAGTTGAGGAGCAGTGGGTGGGAAACGGCTGAAGAAACAGCAGATTGAGCAGATTCTGACTGGATGACACAACAGGAGGACAGGCCAGCTAAGGTCGGCTGAGGGGATGGAGGACGAAGAGCCCAAGCAGGATTCTGAGCTACTGTCGACGGGCGCAGACGTGAGCCCAGTGCAGACCTGAGCATTGGAGTTCAAGGCTGAGGCCTGGCTGAGAGGCTCCCCACGGTGTGAGAAGGGTACAGTGACAGAGATGCACATCAAGCCTCTAACACCTACAAGGGAAACTATGTGATGGTTCCGTCCCCTTCCTTTTCCAGGAAGTCCAAGATAAGCTCCTCCAGGGCTTCTCCAGCCAGCTCTTAGTCTAGTCTGTGTCTTAGTCTGACACCTGCCCAGAGTGAACCCGCAGCCACTGGCCCTGAGGTTGCTTGGTTACCTCTGCCCAAGCAAGTCTGGTATTAGGGATCACTTCCCCCCTGTCCCAGTTCCCTTAACCATTGCATAGGGCCAGGGTTCTGCCTTCACTTCAGTCAGAAACTATCCAGGGTGGCTTCTTCTCCCACCTCCTCTTCCTCCTCTTTCTCTTCTTCTTTTGGCCTAGAAATTGCTCTGTAGATCAGACCAGCTGGCCCCAAACTCACAAAGATCCACCTGCCGCTGCCTTCTGAGTCTGGAATTAAAGGTTCAGACCTCAGGATGGTTTTCTTTCTTTCTTTCTGTCTGTCTGTCTGTCTCTCTCTCTGTCATTGGAAAAGGCCCAGGCTGGCCTTGGCCTTGAACATATTTTATTATTTTCTTATTATTTGTATAGGGGGAGGGGACACATATCCCCCAGCGCACATATGTGGAGGTCAGAGGACAGTTCTGTGGAGGTGTTTCTAGGGATGCACCTCAGGGTCTTTCTCAGTGAACTATCTCTCTTGGGCCCTGGCCTTGTCCCCTGGATCCTCCGGCCTCAGCCTCCAATAAACTAGAGTGTAGGCAGGTGCCACTGCTATGGTGACTTCCTTGAATACTATTGCAAGAGGAGAGAAATGGGGCTCAACCCCAGATACAGCGAGGACCAAGGGAGACTGAAGCCCAGAAGCTCAGCTAGGGGACCTGTAGATGTAAAACTAAAAGAAGACATCTAAGGTCAGGGGATTCTTGCATAAAGGCAGGCCAAGGGTTTTCACATTGGAGGTGAAAGCTAAGGGATTTTCATCAAATATTTGGGAGACCATGACTCAGTAGAATTTATTTTTAGCAGAGTTAATCTAAATTTATTAAGGAAAAGTGAGAGAGAGTGGGAGAAACTCTACGGGAGGAGCGACCAGAGTTCTTTTTTTGTTTGAGACAAGTTTTCACTCTGTAGCCTTGACTGACTCCAAACTCAAGGCTTTCGTCCAGCTTCAGCTACCCCGGAACTGGGATTGCAAGTGTGCGCAGCACCATTTCTTCCTGGAGGATTCTTCTTTGGTTTGTTTGTTTCGAGGTAGGGTTTCTCTGTGAAACAGCCCTGGCTGTCCTGGAACTCTCTCTGTAAACCAGGCTGGCCTCGAACTCCCAGAGATCTGCCTGCCTCTGCCTCCCGAGTGCTGGGATCAAAGGTGTGCACCACTATGCTGACTGGACAGGGAGGAACCGAGCCAGGCTTAGCTGGGAAGACAAGGAGACTGGCGAAAGTTTGACCATCTGTGCTCACCGTGCATTTGCACCTCCCTCTTCTGTTTACTTTCTGTTGTCTTTGTCTTTGCATTGAAAGATGTATTGTTGGTGTGTGAATGTTTGTGTTGCGATCAGAGGGTAACTTGGTGGAGTCAGTTCTCTCCTTCCACACTTTTTGGGGCCCAGACACTGCTCAGACACAGCCAGTAGGTGGCAGCATCTCACAGTACGAAGGCTGGCAAGGCTCAGCCTGAGCCACAGGAAGGAGAGAGGACCCAGTCAGCCTAGACCAGGTACAAAGGGGAGATTCTGGGATGCCCTTATTGACCACGTGGGCCTGAGGTGGGCTCAAGGCCAGCAGCAACACCTCACTAGAAGCTGTCTACCTACCCCCCAGCCAGAAGACTAATTCAGAGTCTGTAGACAGCCTGTTTGACAGGTCCTAGGGTGATTCAGATGTGTGTGGACATTTTAGAGGTGCCTTTTCTCTCCAACTTCCTCATTCTGGAAATGGAGAAATTTAGACCAGATGAAGGAAGTAACTTGCTACACAGAAGAGAACTCAGAGTTGGGGGAAGGGAGGGGGCTGCGGAGATGACTCCGCAGTTAAGAGAGCTTGCTGTTCCTCCAGAGGACCTGAGTTCAGTTCCCAGCACCCACATGGTGGTTCCACCTGTACCTCCAGTCCCAGGGAATTCGATGTCCTCTTCTGGCCTCCTCAAGTACACGCCCACACAAACACGTATCAATATTAAGATAAATCTTTAATATTTTTTTAAAGATTTATTTATTACGTATACAATATTCTGCCTGTATGTATCCCTGTGGGCCAGAAGAGGGCACCAGATCTCATTACAGATGGTTGTGAACCACCATGTGGTTGCTGGGAATTGAACTTAGGACCTCTGGAAGAGCAGCCAGTGCTCTTATCCTCTGAGCCATCTCTCCAGCCCCAATAAATCTTTTTAAGAAGGAAGAGAACTTAGTTCTGAGTAACTCTTCTCTCTAGTTCTGACAATGCTTCCTCGTTTTTTCCCTTCCTTCACTCACTTGTGCAAGCATTAGCCACCATCACACACCCCAAGCTGCTGTAGACAAACAAGGCATTGGGGGACTGGAACTTCTTTACCACGGGGCTTCTTCAAGGCCGGTGTCTAAGAGTCAGGACTCCAGATCTTACCCAGGTCACCCCTGGAGTCTCTAGTTGCTTCTGTGGTTCTACAGAGGTCAAACACAGGCTGCAGGAGGGCCACACCTCTGCTTTTCTCATTTTGGAGAACCTGAGCTCTCTCCCCATTCCTCACTGTCAATTCCTTGTTCTTGGAAGAGCTGAAGGACCACCCTGCCCTCTCCCAAAGGGTCTCAGACCCTCCCTTCACGTCGAGAGCGTGGTCCTCGGCCTCCTGCATTCCCGACCTCTACCACTAGATGTCAGTAGAATCCCCCTGCCAGGTGTGACAACTAAAAATCGCAACCCATCTCTTGGAGAGATGGCTCAGCCGTTAAAGGCTAGGCTCACAACCAAAATATAAAAACTATCCCACAGATCACCTAATTAACACCCGTTAACTGTACATTAAAAAAAAAAAGTTTGTTCCAGACCTGGAGATGTAACCTAGGGCTTCTTGCCTGCTGGTCAAGCGCTCTACCATGAGCTACATCCCTGGCTCTGAGTACATGCACGTCTCAAACACTTCAGCCATATCCTCGTATCCTTGTACTCTGGATCTGGCGACTTTACCTACAGCATGAAAATCTCCCTCCAGAAGATGCCCTGGCCCTTCTCCTCCTGCGAAGACCTCATATTTGGTGCCCGTAGACCAGAATGAGAATGTTATCACACTTAATTCCATAGATGTAGGGCATAGCAGATTATAGTTCAACAATTTATCTGGTAGTGCCTGTAAAAATGTATCATGTACAATACCTGAGTATCTTCCAGAACTGGACATTAGAAACACACTTCTTGGGGCTGGGTTGAGCTCAGTCTGTGGAGTGCTTCCTCTGCAAGCATGAGGACTTTGGTCAATCCCTGGAACCCACATTTAAGAGGGGGGGAAGGGTGATGGAAAGTCGATTCAGCGGTTAAGAGCAATGGTTACCATTCCAGAGGACTCAGGTTCAGTTCTCAACACCCACATGGCTGCTTGCAATTGATTGTAACTCCAGTCCCCAGAGATCCAAAGCCCTCTTCTGACCTTCGGGAACACCAGGCACATGTGTGGTGCACATACATACATGCAGGCAAAACACTCATACACATTAAAAATAGATGAAATAGAATAAAATAAAGTCAAGCATGGTGATGAATACCTATAAGCCCAGCACTGAGTAGGTAGAAACGTTCTGCCTAGCCTAGCTATTGAATCACAGTGTCAGATCTTGCAGCAAAAAAATAAGGCAGAGCTAGCAGGGTATAGCCAGTCTACCATCAAGCCAGCAACCAAGGCGAAGCTAGCAGGGTATATAGCTGGCCTACTGTCATCAAGCCAGCAACCAGCACCCTCCACGGTTTTTGTTATGCCTCCTTGACAAGTTCCTTGGTTGGAGGGAACACTGTGTAGAATGGCATGCAGTCCTGGCTTCAGGTACCTGCTTGAGTTCCTGCCTTGAACTGTCACCTATAAACTGAAATAAACCCTTTCTTTCCCTCGTTTGCTTTGGTTGTCACTGTTTCGCATTTTGGTTTTTTGAGACAGGGTCTCTATTTGTAGCCCTGGATGTCCTGGAACTCACTCTGTAGACCAGGCTGGCCTCGGACTCACAGAGATCCGCCTGCCTCTGCCTCTCCAGTGCTGGGATTAAAGGTGTGCGCCACCATTGCCTGGCTCCATGCCCGGCTTCTTAATTTGCTTTTAATCATGGCATCTGTCACAGTCACCGAATGAAGCCAAACAATCGCCCATCATTCATTCATGTAACCTGCCAACAGCGCAGGCATTTGCATTTCAAAACCATGGGCTGGGGGGGGGGGAGGCACGGGAGTCGCATGTGTAGCCTGGCATGTTGTCACATACAAGGAAACTAAACTTTACAGAGTTCAAGTGAATTTCTGAACATCATATGCCTAGACTGGATTAGAACCCAAATCTCCAGAATTTTGGGCTCAGGCCTATGCCCTATCCTGGCCAGAGAGAACTCAGCAGGAGGGCAAGAACACTGTGGCACTGGGGACCCAGAAGGGAAGTGGTAACAGGGACAGGAAGGCCAGACCTCCTCACATTCATTTACGAAAGGGTAAAACCAAGAGAAACCAGCTGGAGCTGAGCCTGCGGGGATCTGAACACAAAGTAGCCAGGAAGGCTCTCCAAGCTCCGGTGGGCCGCAGACAAGCAAAAACAACCGTGAGTAGCTTGCTTTTTTCCCCCAGACTCCTCAAGCCTCTGTTCTAACCTCAGCCCTTCTCTCTGGAGCTAGGGAGAGGACTGTCTGAGGCAGAGGGAGGGATGTCAGACCCAGAGCATGGGTCACTGTGATGCTCAAGGCTGGGCCTCCTAAGACAGGATTTTCCCTGCTGTTCACCATAGTAATAAAACTCAAAGCTGAGCTGATTTTCCTTGGGGAGTGCTCTTCTATTCACCCAGAAACAGAAAGTCACACTAGACCAAAAAAACTTCCCTTCCAGTTCAGTTTAGTGAACTGATAAGTTTATTGGGGTTGTCTGCAGGAACATGGGTGGCTCAGGCAACTGTATCATCTAAAAGCCTACCCCAGCATGGTGACAAGTGCCCAAGGCTGGTGACGTCATTGGTGTCCCCAATCCTAGTTGACTTTCCACCTCCCCTTACTCTGGTACCTCCCAAGACGACAAGCAGCTGGGCAGGATGACTTGCAGGGGTGGAGCTGGAGCAAGGATGTGGCTGGAATGTTAGGTGAGGGCCTAATGACAGCGCTGGTCACAGGACTGATCCTTTGAAGGCCTTTTGTAGATAATCACAGCTGTAGAGGAAGAGCCACGCGCCACCCAGAGAACAGAATTCCACAACACAAGCAGACTTCTCTGAGGGCTGGGCTCTGCTCTAAGGGCTTTCCAAGGTTTTGTTTTTGTTTGGTTTGGTTTTTGTTTTGTTTTGGTTTGGTTTGGTTTGGTTTTTCGAGACAGGGTTTCTCTGTAGCTTTGGAGCTTGTCCTGGAACTAGCTCTTGTAGACCAGGCTGGACTCGAACTCACAGAGATCCACCTGCCTCTGCCTCCCGAGTGCTGGGATTAAAGGCGTGTGCCACCACCGCCCGGCTCCAAGGTTTCCTTTATCAGGTGCTCACTGCTCAAATGCTCAGTGTCTGTGATAAATCATACTATCACGTCGCCTGTTTGGCAGAGGGAGACTTTGTGCCACTTCCCTCAAGTCCCAGGGGGCATCACTTGAGAAGAGTGGCCTGAGGGCAGACGCAGAGAAAGGCACTGGGCCCAGGAGGCCAGGGCTCTGCTTCTATGGAGGTCACACTCACTGAGGGAAAGAGATGTTGAGTGGGGTCCCTGAGGTGTTGACTCCTGTAGAACCCTAATTCAACACTACATAACTCTACTTCTCTGCCCCTCAGCTTCTTCTTCTGGACAGTACAGTTCCTCAGGCTTGTGGTAAGGGCTCAGACAGGTGGCATTGCTTGGGGATAGACAATGGCACTGGGCTCAGCAAATGAGAGCTTGCTTGCCCCTTGCCCACTCTGCCCATGCTGTGGGCTAGAAATGAGTAAAGGAGGCCACCAACTTCTTCCCCAGAATAGGATTTTGCCTTGAGGGAGATGTGTCTTGGTCGTGAAAGACAGGACTGGGCAGAAGAAGGCTGGTGAAAGATTTAGGAAGTCTGAGGATGTCCCAGATCTGTGGCTGCCGTGGCTCGAGGGAGCTTGCTCCCTTCCCTGTGGGAGCCCCGTGTGTGGCTCTCCACCACCGAGATCATCCTTCCCCTGTCCTCCATTAAGCTGGTAAAATGACCGCCTCCCGTCTTCCCCCTTAGGCGTGTGCCTGTGTGGGCATGCTTGTGGAAGCAAGGAAGTAAGCGTTGGGTGTCTTCTTCATTTGATCTCCACACTATTTTTTGGGACCGTTTCTCACAGAATCGGGGACTCACTGATTCAGGTAGTCGGGCTAGCCGGTGAGTCTTAGGACTCCTCCTGTACCCTCCAGCGTCAGGCTGGGATTACAGATGCACATCACTGTGCCAGGCTTTTCATGTGGGCTCTGGGGCCTCCAAGGATGGCCCTCAAGCGCGCAGCACCTTTTAAAAGCTGAGCCATGTCCTCAACCCTTCTGCTCCCATCACTCTTCCTGTGTGTTCTCAGGGTGCCTGAACCTTGCATTTATTCTGATGGAATTACATGCAATAGCCTCTGAGCCTCATCCTGCTAAACCGGTGGGAACTGGCCCTCAGGTCACACACAGAGCTTCATCGATATGATACTCTGGCTCCAACCAAAGATGCCTGGTGCCCTAATGTCCACGCTTCCCAGCTAGGTCCAGCCTTACCGCGTCCCTGGACTAGCTGGAGTCCCAGTTTCTTTGTCAAGACTTAAAACACTGTCCTTAATGTTTGGCCTTCAGAATGAACCACACAACACTCTCCCCTGGAGCTCCTTTCCCTAAACTCTCCAGGGATCAGAGCCCAGCTCCCCGATACTTGAGGGGCCCAGGGCCTATGATCCCCTTCTAGTCCAAGAACTAAGAAGCCTCTTTCTCCATGGCTTCAGCTAGCGGACGCTCTTTACTCCTGCCCACCTCGGCTCTGGCTCTCCATCACTGAGCAGGAGTCTCACAAGGGACTAGACTGTCTTCCAGCAGCTTCTGCCTCTGCCCCAAATGATTGTGAAAAGTGTCTCAGGGGGCTGGAGAGATAGCTCAGAGGTTAAGAGAACTGACTGCTGTTCAGGAGGTTCTGAGTTCAATTCCCAGCAACCACATGGTGGCTCATACCCATCTATCATGACATATGGTGCCCAGAACACTATATACATAATAAATAAATTTAAAAAAAAGTGTCTCAGGCAGGAGCCCCAGAAGGCTGTCTGCAGAGAGATGGCCAACCCTATCTTACAGATAAGGAGAGCAAGGCTCAGCAACAGTGCCATTGCACAATGTCACACGGTCAAGGCAGTGGGGAGTGGGCGGGAGTGGAAGGTGCTGAATCTTGTGACAGACCCAAGCCACCCTGCTAACTAGGTGACACTGAGTGATTAGCAACACTTCCTGAATCTCTGTGTGTTCAGCTCCACGGATGCAGCCCATGGCTTCCCAGCCTGCCTCATACGTGTCCCTGTTCATGCCCTAAATCCATCCGCTCCGCTTACTCCAGAAGGTACCATTTGGTGACCTCCCCTTGTGTGGTCTTCACACTGACTCGTGGTCACTCACACTTGTAAGGTGCGAAACTGAAGCCCACCCAGATTTAAAAGCCATCCAAGATGGTGGGCAAAGCTCAACGCAAGACCTCTTAGGTTCTAGCCCTAGAGACATGCGGGAGCAGGAATGGTGGTACAGGCCTGCGATCCCAGCCCTCAGGAGAGGAGGGCAGGAAGACCAGAAGTTCAAGATCATCTCGATTCAAACTACCAGGCTGGTCTTAGCCAAGCCTACTCTGTTGTGAGAATAAACAGGTGGGCAGGGTAGAGAACCCCTCATTGTTGTGAAGGTGCAGCTCTGGTCACCCCTGCCACAAAACTGTCACTTGGAGAGCCTGTTTCAGATGCCACCATAGTGCAGCCGGAGAGCCTGACTCCAGGGAGAAAGGAGCATATTGTGTGGTAGGCTCTGTGGTTCCGACCACAAACCCCTGGGATTCCTCATTCCCCAGTGCTCTCTCCACAGGACTTCCCTCCCGTGCTTGCAGTTGTCGCTGGAATTGTCTTATGTCATAACACCCTGATCCTATGGGGGGGTGGCTTTTTTTCCCTGTCCCAAGATAGAAATGGGGTCCAGAGAGTAACTGCTTTGCCAAGGCCAAAGCGGGATCCCCAGCAAAATCAGGGCACTTGGCCATGACTTCTGTGTCTGGACGGCCCTTCTCTTAGCACAGCCCAGAAGAGAAGGAAACTGTCCTCCCTTCCATTTCCTAGGAAGAGGAAAAGCATGCCTCCCCCAAGTGGTGAAGACCCCGAATGTTAAAGAGGACAAACTAGGTCGGTGCTGCAGGTGAAGGAGGGTGGGGCCGCAGTGGCGTTAACCCCGCCCCCGGGGGGAGTCTGCTGGAGTCCCATGAGGAGAGGGCGTCGGTGGGACCTCACTCAAAAGCAACTTTATAGGTTGGGTGTCCTCTAAGTTTTGTGGCTTCTCCTCTTCCCTCCTTTCCTACAACCTTCTCCTACTGCCTGAGGAGGGACGGCCTTGGCTTTGAAACTGTGGTGCCCAGCGCCTCCCACTCAAACCACCGCAGCCCTGTCGCGGTGATTCCCATGGCTCCCTAGGGGTTGTGCCCCACCTCAGTTCCTCTTTGAGAACCACAGGTGCGTTCACGGTGGTGCTTCTGTCCGAATTCAGTGAGCCCTTCCTGTGTGTCTCCCCGGTGGATGTGTTTGGGTACTGGGTGGTCCAATGGTACCACAGGCAGGGGGTTGGGGGACCTACGGAAAACAATGCATGTTTCTGAAGAACAGGTTAGCAGATCTGGAAGGTGCTTCTTCGAGATGTAGGATCGCGATTTACTAGGGGCTGATGACAGAGGCGTGGCTTGGACAGAAGTTAGTCAGGAGCATCCCACACCCCAAAACAAGAAGCAGGGGTTCACAGACTAAGCTAGACAAAGGTGGAAAACAACTAACCAAAATAGATCTGGCCTTTCTCAAAAACTAAGAACGTGTCAAAGATCAGTTAAGGGACAGTCTGGGTGTCAGTAACCAGAGTGACAGAACTGATGATTGGCTGTTTGGTTTTGGCATACTATACAGTCCAGGCTAACCTAGAATAGCCCCTTGCTTCCGTCTCCCAAGTGGTGGGATTACAGGTGTTTATTATGAGGGCTGAAGTGATGTCTCAGTGGTTAAGAGCAATAGCTGCTCTTCCAGAGGACCGAGTTCAGTTCCCACCATGGCATTTCAAACAGTCTATAACTCCAGTCTGAGGGGATCTAATGCTCTCCCTGGCTTCTGTGTGCACCAGGCATGAACATGATGCATAGACATGCATGCAGGCAAAACAGCCCTACAAAATTAATTACTATTTTCTTCTTAATTAAGTGCGGATATGTGCACAGCAGTGCAGGTGCCTCCAGAGGAGAGAAGCTTTAGGCGGCTCCCCAGGAGCTAGAGTTCAGGCAGTTGTGAGCCACCCAACATGGGTATAGGGAACTTGGGCCCTCTGCAGCGAGAGCAGCAAGCACTCCAAACAGAGGAGCCACCTCTCCAGCCATCAGTTTGGTTTTTTTTTTGTTTGTTTGTTTTGTTTTTTAAAGGTGTAAATCAGGGGCTTCGGGGCTGGCTCCGTGAGTAAAGTGCTTGCCGTGAGATGAGGCTGTGAGTGTGGATCTCCAGCACTCATGGAAATGCCCAGCGTGGTGGTTCACACCTAGAGCCCCAGTGTTAGCTTCAGAGATAGGCGGCTCACTCGCCAGCGGCTATCTAAAGCTTCCAGCTCCAGGTTCGATGAAAGAGCCTGACTCAGAAAATAAGACGGTGAGCGATAGGGAAAGACACCTGACATCAACCTGGGGCTTACATACATGTACGCATGTGTACACACACAGCACACACAGAAAATAAAATAAATAAATAAAAGTATAAATTCACTGGCAGGGGCTCGTTTAGGGAGATAAGGTCTCCCTATAAAAGTCTAGCCTGTCAATAACTATAAGAGGCCAAAAAAAAAAAAAAGAAAAAGAAAAAAAAAAAGTCTAGCCTGACCTTGAACTCACTGTATAACCCAGGCTAGCCCTAAATTCAGGGCCCTACTGCTTCAGCCTCCTAAATGCTGGGATTATAGGCATACACCACCATATCTAGTTATATATTGACTTTTTAAGCACCAAATCATGAGAAACATGGGTCCTTATTTCATAATAACACTGGAGGCCGGGTGATGGCAGCACACGCCTTTAATCCCAGCACTTGGGAGGCAGAGGCAGGTGGATCTCTGTGAGTTCGAGGCCAGCCTGGTCTACAGAGTAGTTTCAGGCTACACAGAGAAAAACAAAACAAAACAAAAAAAAAAAGCAACAACAAGCCGGGCTATCTGTCCATGCTGTTATAGTTAGTATCTATTTGTATATTTCCTCCGTCTCAACTTAATGGTTGAGCTTATCCAATCTTAACACAGTGAAATAAGAGAGAAAGTGGAGTTGAACTTGACTATCTCAGGTCTGAACTCAGTGACTTGATTCACAGTGATATAAAAATTCACAAGCCCCAGTGGGAATTACTGAGCCATTTCATCATTTCCTGCGGTCCATGAGAAAGGAAGTGATTTGAAAATAAGTCTGCTATTTTCTCTCCCCCCCCCCTCTCGGGTTTTCAAGACAGGGTTTCTTTTTGTAGCCTTTGCTGTCCTGGAACTCATTCTGAAGACCAGGCTGGCCTTGAACTCACAGAGATCCACCTGCCTCTGCCTCCTGAGTGCTAGGATTGTAGGTGTGCACCACCACTGTCCTGTTGTTGTTTTTTTATTTTTGAGACAAGGTCACTCACTATGTAGCCTTAGCTCAGCTAGAACTTGCTCTGTAGACCAGGCTGCCTCACAGGGATCTGCCTGCCACTGCTTTCTGAGCGCTAAAGGTTAAAGGTTACAGGAGTCCCCCAACACTTCAAGCAAATTTACTATTTTCAGTAAGAATGCCACTTACGCTTTCTTTCCCTCCTTAGTATCTGCTTTAAACACTTTAATTAAATATGTGATTGGGATGAAACTCAGTGCTAAACACTTGCCTAATGTACATAAAGCCTTGTTTTAATCCTCAGCACTGACCAAAAAAATTGTGTGTGCAAACTTCTGGACAGCAGAAGTAATATAAATTTCAAATTATATGCATTGTTTACAAAGTTAAACTTTGGCTTCTCCCAGACTTGCAATTGGTATAATGTGTTAGGTTTAGTTTAAATTCTTCTTATGGGGCTCGAGAGATGGCTCAATGTTAAGAGTGTGTGCTGTTCTCGCAAAGGACTTGGGTTCAAATCCCAGCACCCACATGGGGTGGCTCCTAACTGCAGTACTCCTGGCTCCAGGGACTCTGAAGCCCTCTTCTGGCTTCCCCAGGCACCTGCACTCACATGCACATAGGGCACACAGACACACACACAAACGAATAATAAAGTAAATCTTAAAACCAAAACAACAAGCATGGCATAGTGTCATATACCTTTAATCCCCATACTTGGAAGGCAGAGGCAGGCAGATCTCTGAGTTCGAGGCCAACCTGATCTACAAATTGAGTTCCAGGTCAGCCAGGTCTACACAGAGAAACCCTGGCTCAAAAATTCAAAACAAAACAAAAACAGTAATAAATAAATTCTTATCCTCTAACCCAGGTTGGCCTCAAATTTGCAGCAATCCTCCTGGTTCAGACTTCAGGGGTAGGAGGAGCATGCAGGAAGATCCCTCCTCCAGATGTTCAGCCCATCTCTCTAAGACAGGACAGTCCCTGCCAGGTTTAATTCATCTATCAGCCTCTTCCAGCTGTTTCTGGGTCCCTGCCAGCTGCTTTGTCACTGCTACCAAATCCTAGCAGCCCAGAGACCATGAGCGAGTTTTCCCAGAAAGATATTGTGTGGTTTGACAGCAGCAGCACCACCAACACCAACACCACCGCCACCAACACCACCAACACCAACACCA
>PVIU01023865.1:0-26587 GCA_004026605.1 Ondatra zibethicus | reverse complement strand
CCTAGGCCAGGAGGGATGGGGGTGGGCCTTGGACTTCCAACAGGGCAGGGCACCATGCCCTCTTTCAAGGAAGAAGGGTGAGGGAGGAGGGGTGGGGGGTTGTGGGAGGGGACCGGGAGAAGGGGAAGAAAGGAAAAAAAAATTTTTTTTATCTTTAATTATGTTCTTGAATGGAAAAAATAAAACAAAACAATGTATGAAAAAAAAACTGTTAAAATGATATTAAATATTGAGTAAAAGTGGTAAACTCTACTCACAACCAGGATTTGCCATTGTCATGAAGGCACCAAGAGGTCAAAGAAGCGCAGGGTCAGGCTCTGCAGGGAAAGCATCTCAGGTGATGAACAGAGCATGTCTGTAAGAGCTGGCAAAGTGTTCTTCCTGCTGCAGCAGTAGAAGAACTGTGGTGGAGGGGGTGAAAACCAGCCTGAGGAATTAATGGAACTGTCTTAAAACCATATGAAAACGCTGGTTCTTACCATGAGTAATATGGAATGCCACGTGATTCTTGGAATTAGTTATTAAGGTGTACATGTTCACTCAGGGAGAAAACTCCTTGAAGAATTCTGCTGGAACAGAGAGCTTTGCGGTGATTTAAAGTGTGAATTCAGTTAGCCCCAGGTGGCAGTGCCAGGAGTAGGAACACACCTTCAGACTATTGGTATGCTTTAAAAGCTACCGCCAAGAGAACTGAGTGATAAATTGGATGTGTTGAGTTCATCATTTATAAACCAACTTTAAAATTGCAAACCTACTCATTTTAGGTCCTTGTTTGTTGACATCGATTTTTATAAGCAATAACTACCTTTTACAGCTTTCCTGATAAAATGAAATGATTGTTATGATTCAATAACTGGAAAAAATGAATCAGTTTATCGGGTAGCCACCTCCCAGATGAAAAATAGGAACATAAACATGGCAGCCTGACAACATTAAGTATGAGAAGAGTGAGGTGGACAACATAAATTGAAAATCTGTGCGCACTAAGTTGAGTTTGAAGTGAAACACTTATTAAGATGACTAATTTTCTATAATTATTATTTCTCAAGCCAATCTGGTTAATTTTCCTGTGTGCTTTATTTTAGCCTTCCATGAGGGTTTCTCCATATGCCTTCTGGGAAGGATACTAAAATAATTATTTCTTGATTTTCTTTACTTAATGAGTTTTCTGATTTTGATAGCTATACCTACTTTACCTGTCAGACAAATCCTGTTTTTAAAATCCCTTTCACATAATTATCTTTTCACAAAATGTCCCAGAGAACAATGTTTATTTATTAAATCACTTGACAATACCACTTTGTTAACATTTGTTCTAATTTTATAGCTTTGGAAGTTTCTACCATGTTAGATTTATGAAGTATTTCCTAATAAATCCTTATTAGGCTGTAATATACCTAAATTCTCTTCCTTCTGTGTTTAATTTTGGACATTAAGTAACTACATTTGTATTTTCAGTCATCTCTTAAGGTGAACGATTGAGAAAAATTAATAAATCAGAATAGCAGGGCAAAAAATCTTATCTGCAATTCTTCTGCCCAGCACACTGTGTTGATCCAGCTACTCTGGCGTAGAGAACATCCCCAAGTACACAGCAGTGCCTTGTGTTTGAAATGCCTCATTCGGTGACTAGAGAACACTCATCTCCACTTATGTTCCTAGAAACCGTCAGCTCTCTTAACCATGTGCTTTTTTTTTTTCGCCTGTTTGCGGAATCTTCAAACTTACTGAGCTTTCTCTGCTATGCATCAACCTGTCTTACAAGTTATTCAATGATGAAAAAGGGAGGGAGTAGAGAGTAAGAGAGAGTTGTTTACTACAAGAGAGTAAATTGCACCCATAAAGAGCCCAGTCATATAGTGGTATTTTTTTCTACTTTACCTCTGATCGCTTTAGCACTCTGTTGTTAACTGCTTCTTGTGGTTGTTTCTGCCTGATACTTAATTTTGAAGAGCAAACCTTTTCTCTTTACAATTTAGCCAAAGTTGAAACCATGCACATACAGGAAGTACTTAGATTCAATGAAAGGCCACTGATGTCCTTCAAGAAAATATGGCTCATTAGCAGTTCTCAACAATCAGTACATGTGGCAAAGAGTGGAACAAACGGGAGAGATAATTGCAGAAAACTGAAACTAGATGGAAGGAAATGAAATGATAGAGGCTGAGGAATATAACTCACTAAACGCCAAGTGACAAATGAGCTGAAAGGGGAGGGAGAATATGTGTCTACTTTCCAGTACCTTGGTCATTAAAAAGCACCATGGAAGATACATATTATGTGTGTCACCAAGAAAATATTCCCGGAAATGCCGCAGGCAAAATGTTAATACACAAGTTTTCTGGTGACTAAATTGATCAACTTGAACAAAGTATAATTTGAGTTTGTGATTTATAGTGCTGAGATTTTTTGTTCTGTGTGTTATGCATGTGTGTATTTATGTATATTTACATATTTGTGAACACACATGCATGTGGGATGACATATATATATATATATATATATGGCATATATATATGGGGAGAGAGAGAGAGAGAGAGAGAGAGAGAAAGTCATAGTTGATGTCAGGTTCCTTTCCTCTGCTCCACACCTTATTTATGGAGGTGGTATCCTTATTGGACCTTGATTTTGTCAATTCAGCTAGCTAGGTTACACAAGGCCTCCCTTGTCCTTCTGAGGCACCATGCCTACTCAGATTTTATGTAGTTGTTGGTGATCCTCAGGGCCTCATGCTTGTGCAGAGAGCACATTATCCAGTGAGAAATCTTCCCAGCTCTGTACTTGTATTTTTGGAAATTATAGAAAATCACTCCTACCAAGCTTACATTTTCAATCTCCTAAATCAATGAATGTATTTTTTCCTTTGCATTTGATTGATATTGGCTTCTACACATTCTAGAATCAACATTCTGTTATGAAGATCTTGCTTTAAGAGATAAAAGTGCATTTTATTCTCTAGAAATTGGCTCACTCTGTTCTCATTTCACCTAAATGGTTGGCTAAGACAAAACATGTATCGACTGTATTTTATCTAACTCTCTAATCTCCAGAAAATTATTTTGGGAAAATATATCCCAGCAGATGGGATGGTACTGTGCAAAACTGCAGTATAGAAAAACCAGTTTTCTGTCCATTACAGACTGCATCAAAGTGTTTAAAAGTATTCAGTGCTTCCGTGATAGTATAGGGAACTCAAATTGCTTTGATTTGAAATGTCATCCTGAAGAAAAAGTCAGAATTTATAAGCTGTGGGGCCCACGAATGTCCCGCTAATCACAGTCAATACCATTGAGGTCAGCATTCATGGCTGAGTCTGAATCAATATTAACATTCCTTCTTGGCACTTAGTAAATGAAAAATGTTTTCCATCAAAGGAGTCGCTTCTTTACCATTTATTAAAGAGTAGTCCGTTGTCTGTCCTTTCCTTGGATTTTAAAAAAAGATAGTGTAGAAATGGTTCTGCTTTAAGTTCACGGTTTAGAAGTGCTTTTTTTTTTCCAAAAGATATCTAGATTTTATGGGAATTGTGTGATTGTTTTTCGTTTACACCAGTCTTTGTCTTCCATAGAAATCTAAGGTTGTAAAGTGCACTATCATACTGATCTATGTGATGATCGCATTGAGAACAATAAATTCTGATTTGATAAATATTACAGAAATCCACTTGAGATGAAATGTTCCTATTGCTTTCCAAGTTAAGGACTGATGCAGTCTTCAGTTATTCTCCATATGACAACAGGGCCCATGGGGCATCACGTCTAAGCTCACAGGTATGTCCTCCTTCTGAGTTTTCATTACTGTCCTACAAGAATTGCTAAAACGTGTACTGAGGCAGTAGGATAATTGGTGCTACTTTGCAGTCTCTTCCCTAATTTACCAGTCAGTTTTCCTCCGCCATTTTCTATTTTGTGACTAAAGCAAAGAATTCAGAGAAAAAAGGAAAATATCTGATTTTGTTTTTTCAGTTTTCATCTCAGACCATTTGAAATTAATATTACTCAATACATTAAATCTCAAAGTACAGCATAGAAGCAAACTCACATATCTTATTCTTCACCCTATATTACAGTATCTCAGTTCCATTGGCTGTGGAAAAAATACTTTAGTTTGAGCTTGCTGTAGAGTGTGAAATTATTTACATATCATTTATGCTGCCAAGAATGTTCCCAACTGCCCTTCCATTCCTTCCCCTGTAAACAAGAGAGCAGCTCCTGACAGGACACACTGGCTCAGCTATTCCTTTATGTCTTTAGGGATTTGTAAAGGAAATTATCTTCATGCCCTCATTTGCTCTCAGTAGTACTTTGCTTCTCAGAAAAGGTTTAGAGCAGGGAGATAAAAGCAAGAAGACCTTTGAGCGTTGTTCTTTACTATGACTTGGGGTTGAAGGATTTTTTTTGGTCATAGTTTGGGTTCTCATAGCTTAACGTTTTGCCTCCTCTTATTTAATGTTCAGCTAGCCCTTTAAACTGATCTACTTCTTGTTCTGTTTGTTTGCTTTTATACAACATGTTGCTATGAAATCTAGGCTGGCCCAGAACTCACAGTCTTTCTGCCTGAGACTTTAGAATGCTAGAATTAGGGTATATATTGGCACACCTGGCAAACATGTTGCTTTTTGATTGATTTATTAAAGCAACATTTCTAATTTGTACAAAATAATTTTAGCTGAACATCAAGATATGTCCCTCCCCCACAGATACTGAGTTCTCAATGCTAAGACAAATTGTAGCTATGCTTTGCATCATATATTTTTTTTGAGATATTGGTGTAATGCAAGAGCAGAAACAAACTGAGTATGTCTATTTAAAGGAGTGTCTGAATGTGCTGTCCTGTTATTGAAGGCAAGAGCCGTCAGGAAGCAAACATTGAAAGGATGCCTGCTGCTCTCTGATCAGTGATGTAGGAAAAATCCTGGAAAGAGGGGTCAGCATCAGACAATAGCACAGCTAGCAAGAAGTTGGAAGACAATTAACGTCTCAGACGCTAATTCAAAGTACCAAAGAAAAAGAAAGGAAGACAATAGCACTCCAGCTGTGTTGTAAACATAATGGAGATGAAAGACTAACAAAATGGATAAAAATGAAAAGTAGAAATAGATTTTTCAATTCACCTTATGCTCTATCTGACTGCAAACAGCATTGTATGGTAAATTGTTTTATATTTACCTTTTTAACAAGAGAAAAAGAAGCTTTATATTTCTATATAAATAATTCATCTTTACCCCAAAACAAGCTTAAACAAAGTACATATTTTAGGAATGAAAATTGTTTGAGACCTTTGTGTGCTTACAAGTTAAACCAGTAATTATGTAAATCATTCTAATTAATATTAATTTTAAATCAGGTTATATCACAAAGTCTTCAGCAACATGTTTGGAAGACAGTGTCTCAGGACAAATGAATTCCTAATGAGGCTACACTTTTAGCAGGTGATACCACACCAGTGCTTTCAAACTTTTCTCCTGCCTTCCACCCCAGCATCTTCTTATCATCCACATTTTTTAAACTCTTTCAGAAACTTAACCATTTTTGTCTTTTTTAGATTTATTTTTATTTTATTTTTATATTTATATTTACTTTTATTAAGACTGTGTATATGTCCATCTGTGTCAATGTATATGGGTGACCATGTAGTTCCTTGGAACTAGAGTTACAGGATGTTGTGAACTACTCTGCATGGGTGCTGGAATCATGAGTGCTCTCAGGTCTTCTGGAAAAATAGCAATGTTCTTAACCACTGAGCAATCTCTACAGTGCTACCATTTTGCTTTATTTTAAAGCAAGACACAACTATTTGCACATTCTGCTATAAAAGTTCAAAGTGACATTAGAAGTCAGAAGTTGCATTTAAAAAAAAAAGGTGTGGGAATCAATGATTTCTCTGCTAATGCTATCAGGCTTAAATTCCACCATGACGTCAGTAAGAAAATAAAGCTTTGGAGGAGAATTAGAATTGCCACCTTCAGAAATCATACTCTAGATCTCTCTGTGTACTGTAAGAAAACATGAGAATGGGGGAAGTTGAAGAAACATTTAGAAGGGGAGTGAAACGTAATTTCTAACACATTTTCTACTCGCTGGAGGCAAGGAAAGGCTTCTCGGCTTACACAGATTAAATTTACATAGCCCACGTTGATGAACGCTCTTTCTTCACTTCTCCTCAACTTCATATCAGTGTTTTCTGTAAAAACAAGAGGTGACATCTGAGACTCAAGCTGTTCTGTACATAAATCTCATGAGCACAGTACAGAAGAATCACTGAAGGAGATATTCACGTTCTTCTTTACAGTCATTACAGGACCACAAATGATCATTTTCTTACTATTTCTGAGTACCTTCAGAGGCAATAATCATTTCAAATATCGTATGATTTAAACCAGAAGCCCATCAGTTCATTCTTGAAATCACAAGACAGTGTAAGGTTTTGAACTTACTCTAGCCAACTGCTTTTAAAAATGTTTGACTCAACAGTTCTGTACATCATGTTGAAATATAGGAAATGACTAAAGTTGTGAACTACACAGTCACCATTATTAATATCTTTTTTATGATTGAAGTGAAAATGTCTTACGGTTTATATTTTTCAGGGTAGAGGTGTGAGTAGTTAGGGCATTATTATGACATAGATTTCAAAATTTAAACTAATGTGTTATATAGTCTTACCCAAATTCAATCAGTCAATCTTAGCTCATTTTTATCAATTTAAAGGATATCATTGCCAAAGTATGGTTAGCTTCATAGTTCAGATAGGAAGTTTTAAATCATGTAAAAGGAGGCAGGGCATCTAAGGTCATTAACTACAATAAAATGTCTGATAAGAGCTAATATTCATTGTGTTGTAAAATTAAGTATTTTCAAATACAATTATTTCATATCATTTGTCTTCACTGTAATATAGAAGAAATTTCAAGAGTTATATCATGAGTATATGATGTTCATTTTATTCATCTTAGGAAAGTAGACAACAGCATGCTGATAGCCGTTTTTAACAAAATAGCATTATTACTTGATTTTATTTTGGTGGCAATTAATACTCACCTCAGGCAACTACAACATTTCAGCATTAGCTTCATGAATCATCACACCAATGGTGTTTATTAAGACATCACTAAAATATCCATGTCATGTGCATCTTAGGAATTTATTTACAATATGTGTGTGGTGCATGTATCTGACAAGCAGTCACTTGGGAAGGACCATTAATTAAACTGATGATAAATAATCCAATTCCTGCTATCAAAAATAGAATAGGTGAAAGAAAGCATTTTCTTCAAATACTATGTCTGTTCACAGTCTGCCCACTTCTGCCTGTACTTCTAGGTTCATTGTTTTAACTGTAGGCCACCATAATCCAATTGCACTTAACGTACTCCCTAGGCTTTTATTCCTATATGAAGTTGACAATTAATGTCTTTTTGAGAAACTTGCAGTTAGAAACAACATTCATCATATTCATTGATTCTATTGCAATATAAAACCTCATTCTCTTATGAATACTGGTGTATGAGTAGAATGACATTAGAGGTTATAAAGTGTTCACTGGCACTGCTGATATATAGTAAAAGTTTAACAGCATATGGCTTGTATGTGTCAAATTTAAACATTTGATGAGTTGCTTTAATTTTATTGCAAGTATTGATGTAACATGATGCGGCCACCAGGATGTAACCTGCCCTGCCGAAAAAGGTACTGAGCCTTGTGGCTAACATAGATAAGAATAATGGGTTAATATAAGCTACAAGAGCTAATAAGAAGCCTGAGCTAATGGGCCAATCAGTTTATCATTAATATAGACTCTCTGTGTGATTTTCTTTGGGGCTAAACAACTGTGGGAGCTGGGCAGGACAGAAATCCCAACAAAGCAGGCCTCTCATGTTACAGAATGGCCGCCCAACATGTGGATAACTGCATCCACAGAAAGCCTGAGAAAGCTTGGGAAAGAATAGAATAAAGCATGTTTTCTTGGTAGCAGCAATTTCTTGGGTTTGCTCTGCTTGCTAGAGGCAAGCAAGCACTCTCATCTAAGAGAGGCTTCCTAACTCAGCTTTAGATGCAAAACCTTGCAGCTCTTTTAAGAGGTACTGCACAAAACACTTACATAGTGTTGATGAAAAGCCAACTGCATGATTTTTGGTTTTCAGCCATAGCAGGAAAAAAAGCCATGCTGTTTTAAAATGCCAGCTTTCTGGACCATCCTGCCAAGGCAAACTCTGACTCTTTCAGGCAGGTGTTCCAGGTACAAAGCATTTGAGTGTGGTTTGTGGACACACTGCTGCAGCTTGCTTGTTGGCAGGGACCTTGAAACACTGTAGAGTTGTGGCAGTGAACACGGCTCTGGCCAGTACCTCACCCATGAGGCTGGAATTTCATAAAGCTAAGGAATGGGCTGGATCCAGACATAGAAGCCACGGCTTTAATCCTACTCATATTGCTTGGTAAATTAAAGACTTATGTGGTCAGAAAAAGAGAGATATACAGTAAAGAGAGATTCAAAGATGAAGAAAACCTCTAAATGGTTTACAGTGTGTTAAAAATATATGCAGGCTAAAGGTCAAAATCATTAAAATAAAAAAGAAAGAGAGTAGTTATGTGTGGTGGCACATACCTTTAATCCCAACACTTGGTAGACAGAGGTAGGCAGACCTCTGTGTGTTCAAAGTGTGGTAGCACATGCCTCTAATCCCAATGACTGGGAGGCAGAGGCAGACAGATCTGTGTCAGTTCAAGGTGTGGTAACACACACCTTTAATCCCAAAGCTAGGGAGGCAGAGACAGACAGACCTCTGTGAATTCAAGGTGTGGTGGTAGACACCTTTAATCCCAGCACTTGGGAGGCAGAGACAGGTGGATCTCTGTGAGTTCAAAGACAGCCTGATCTACACAGGTAGTTCCAGGACAGCCAAAGATATACAGAGAACCTGTCTCAAAAAGTTAAAGTAAAAATAAAAGAAATAGAGTTTAAAATAAACTGCAAAAAGATGAAAAATACACAGAGAATCTTGATACTGTATGTTATTATGCTCTCTTTGAATTGTTTGAATGCTGAGGAAGGAGCAACAGCTGCTAAAAGATATTTCTTTATGAATGCTGCTAAACTAATCCAAGATAGGTATTTTGAAAATACCTTGACTTCAAAATTGAAGTCAAAAGATATGTTACTTTGGAGAAGAGATTTTGCTTTTGTTTCCACAGGAAATGAGAGACTGTAGATTCATTCTAAGTAAAGAAAAATCAAGTTTGATTAAGGAAGACCACCTGAGAAATCTCCAGTAGGAACAGATGGCCCGGATATCAGAGTTCTACATCCAGAACAGATTCAAGACTGCTTTCTGAGATGATCAAGCCTCACACGCTACTCTAGTCAGGACTTGATCATAATTCTAAATTTTCTTTAGGTCCCCAAAAGATTATCAGCACCCCCAACCAGCCAGAAGTAGCCTGGAATACTATGCCCACATTCCCAAAAAATGGACTATGGATATTTTCCTTTGTTTAAAAAAAAAAAAAGAGGGGGAAGTGGTGCAGGAGAATTGTTTGTATTCTGTCAATACTGTTTTAAATAAATGCTGATTGGCCAGGCAGGAAGTATAGGTGGGAAAACCAGACAGGAAGTAAAGGTGGGGCAATGAGAACAGGAGAATGTTGGGAAGGAGGAAGCCCATTCCTCCCCAGTCCTTTCCAGACACCAAAGAAGCAGGATGTGACCTGCCCCACTGAAAAAGGTACTGAGCCATGTAGCTAACATAGATAAGAATAATGGGTTAATATAAGCTACAAGAGCTAATGAGAAGCCTGAGCTAATGGGCCAATCAGTTTATAATCTTCTGGAGACCTCTGTGTAATTTTCTCTGGGACTAAACAGCTGGGGGACCTGGCAGGACAGAAACCCTGACAAGCCAGCCCTCATGTTACATATTGATATGGGTTTCTTCCTCTTCAATTTGCAATAACTGCTTTTTATTAAGAGGGCACTAATCAGAGAATGCAAAAAAGTAATTTTGGAGTCATACATAAAGATATTTTGTAATACTCATTGCATATTTGTTACAGATTGGACTATAATATTTGTTAAATTTTTCATTATGTAATAATGTAAGTCTTTCCTAAGTGATTAACTCTCTGTTCAAATAAGCTACCATCAGATAACTAATTTTGCACATCATGTATACATACACTGTATTAATTAATGGTTGCTGTAAATTTAAAAATTGTTTCAGTTATAGTTATCATTTGTAGCAGAGGCGGGGGTTATTTATTGGAACATAGGCAACTTATTGGAGGTATTGTCACTGAAGAAAATGACACTTTGCCTCACAGCAGTTACTGACTGTTAATAGACCCCCCAGGAAGGAGTAAGGTCTTGTGTGTTCCTCTCCAACCTGAGATGAAATGTTGAGGGGCCTAATCTTGTGATGTGATAAGTAAAATTGCTAAAGTCATCAGTTTTTTTAAAGTGCTGTCCACTCAAATCCCTCCCCGAAAATTTTTCAAGGCAATAATAGTAACATTTTGTAACTGCAATTCTCATTCCTCTACTTATTGAAACACTGAGGAATGATGAGTAAGGCAGCCCAACCTCCCCATTTAAATACACGTTTTACTTTTTTAATTCCATTTGCCTTTGCATTGCCTTATTGCTCATCCCATAGGAAGACTGAAGGTAAGAACAGATAGGCAGAGTTTTGGTACAGCTTACAATGGGTTCTAGTGATGGACAATGAGGTGATATGTAGAAAACTCTCTGGAAGTCATTAAAAAACCCTCTTACATATCTCACTGCTATAAAAAGACTCCGGAGAGTAAAAGAAGAAAATGAGAATAGTGACTGGAAGACAAGACTGCAGTACATTTCTAAGAGCCTTTCCCCAGGGCCAGATATTAGTCCCTCAGAGGAGTCCAGTGTGTAATAGGAACAGGCTTATCTTAGCATATCTCACTCACTCACCAGTTCATTTTAGCCCTGGAGAAAGTCCGACTTAGCATCAACACTCCAACAAATTTTAGATGGCAGGATTATGGGGTCATCAGTCATTCAAGCAACCCCAAACAGAGATATTAGGGATATATGTCCTGAAAGCCCCATGTGGCATTGGTGTTACTTATGTTGAGATAGTTTTTTAGAATGAAATTCCTATTTTTAGACTGGAGCAACATTTTTTTTTTCAATTAACAGGTATGTGGTCATTGTCATAGTTAAGGCTTTTAGTTTTGTAAACATAATTAAAATGAATAGCTATACTGGCCAGTTTTGATGAATGAATTATATAAATGTAATACACACACACACACAAGGAAGAAGAATCAAAAACAGAAATTTGATTTTGGGTCTTTAAATGGTGCAAGTGGAAGATCTGCTGGTAACAGGAAAATGGATGAAATGAGGGTCCTTGAGAAGTACAGAGAATTCCTAAAAGGTTCAGAAGAGGTGTAGGGTGTTTGGTGTTCATTTTCATCAAGGAAACCACTGGGTCAGTGGCTCCAGTGCCTTCATCATGAATATTCAAAGAGTGACTTTCCTTTTTAAAGTGTGAGTTTCTTTTTTAATGAGTTTTATGAGTGAAAGAAGATTTACTGCAGAAAGAAATCACACAGAGCTCTTGAGAGTGGAACATTTGTAGAACACATTAAACTCCAAGACACAATAGGAAGTATTACCAAAGAGCTACAGTAACTGGGGGGCTTTCTTAGATGTTAAATAGGGGTGAATTTTTTTTGCTATTGCTGTTTTTTTTCCCAAGGAAGGAGGTTAAGTCTTTTAAATGGGCTGATATATGGGGAGATGGGCTTGTCAACCCAGTTCATCCAAACACTGATTTTCATGAGATGTCCACGTGTCTCTCCAAGTCAGTGATAGCACTGGGTATCAACACACTCCTCTAAAGACCAGTGATGTATCTGATTACACATAGATTCTCTGTATCTGTACTTATTAAGTCGGTGTGTTAAAAAAAAAAAGAAGAGGAAATAAAATAAAACACCAAGGATATGAGGCAGTATCTCCTGGGCTCAGTTCCTCTTACCTACAAGGTAGCTCATACCCTTTATAACTCCAGTTCCATAGAATTTGACACACATATGCATACATATACATGAAGGCAAAATGCTCATATACATGAAATAAAATGAATATTTTAAAAGATAAATAAAATATCAGCATAAAATAATTTTGATATATTAAGTTAGAAATACATATTTTGACAATAATGATGTAGATAAATAACTGTAAATATACATCCATCAAATTTTTATTTTAAAAATTAAATTTTACAGTAAATATTCCTTGGAATAAAACTTGGGCTGACAAGTTTTCAATATAGATACTGTGTGTGTGCATATGCCTCTGTGTGTGTGTATGTGTCTGTGTGTATGCAGTGTGTCTATTTATATTCATTTCAAGAATTTGAAATTAAAGATCCTCGTAACATAAAGTTATTAAAATTTTAATTTTAACATTAAAATTCTTTTGGGGAAGTTAAATGTATGTTTAAATGTATTTTTTATTTTATGTGTAGGAGTGCTTTATCTACATCTGTATCTGTGTATCACATGCATTCAATGCCCTCAAAGGCCAAAAGACAGCATCAAATTTCCTGGGGCTGCTTTGAATTGCAATGTAGATGCTGAGGATCAAACCTGTGTCCTCTGACAGAAAATCCTCATTAATCCACCCACCCATCTCTTAAGCCCCAATAATTTAACATCTTAACAAATATTCTTGACTCAGAGTGTAACTTTTCATGAAAAAAAAAAGAAAACTTTAGAAGACTACAGGGCTCAGTTTTTAAGTCAATGGAGATAAATACATGTGTTCTGAATGAAAGTGATTTCATTTATTTGGATACTCATATTGAATGCTGCACAGGCTTTTGTTCCACTTTATAGGTTACCTTTAGAGGGGGGGTTGAACCTGCAGAATTGTATTTTATTAAATGACTCCAATGGAAATAGGTTAGAGTACATTGTGTGTGTCTATTGTGTGTGGGAATGCACATCATAGTGCTAGTGTGAAGATCAGAGGGCATGCCAGTAGAACTGATTCTCTGTTCCCATCTTCTCATAGGCTTCAGGATCAGACTTAAGTACTTAGGCTTCTACAGCAGGCTTTTTTTTTTTGTGCTCCAGTATATCTCATAAGCTCTATATTATGAATTAAAAGAACCATGTCAACTACAGCTGAACACTGTCAAAGGTTACATTATTTTTCGGTAAGACATTAAAAAGTACAACTAAATATTCAAGTAATATTCAAATTAATGGACTTTCAACATTACAATAAATCAAAATGGCAAAAAGGGTGTGGTCAAAATTTTATTTCTAAACATCAATTTAAATTTAAGTTTTAAAAATTTCTTATGAATTTTACCACACAAACATTTTTAATAATAATCATATCAATGACCTCAAAGGTGTCGTCTTAATATAGCATTTTAAAAGGAGCATTGGCCATCTTTGCTTACCAATGATTTTCTTTCAGGCTCCAGGCAATGATGCCAACACTTGCAACCATGTGCTATGATCTTAAAGTTAACATCTCCTACTTCTTGTCCTGCAGGAGATGGTATTAAGGTGAGGGGAGATTAGGAGGTGACTAGGTTGTGGAGTAGAGCTCCAGTGAGCGGATTAATGCCTTACTAAGAGATAATATAGAGACTGGAGAGGTCAGTCAGTAAACTGCTGCCTTAAAAACAAAACAATCTGAGTTCAATTTCCAGAACCCACAAAAAGAATCCGGATGCACACTTATGATCCCATTTCTGAAAACATAGAGACAGCTGAATCTCAGGACCTTGAACGTCAGTCAACACAGCCTCAATGGCTGATGTTCCAAGCTCAATGAGGGACTCTGTCTCAGACACATGTGTGTGGCTCCTGTGGTTTGATATCTGAGGTTAACAACTGACCTCCACACAATGGCCCAGCCCCAAACATGTAAGGCCCTACTGCTATCTGGTTTTCCAGTTCTGCCACACGAGGACAGGGGTAGAAGATCCCACAAATGAGTTAGAAATTCAGATTTTTAAAAGCATTAAATCTGTCAATGCCTTGATTCTGGATTTCTCGATCTCTAGAACTGTGTGAAATTCATTTTGACATTTTAATAAATGTCCGAACCTATGGATTTTTAATAGCATTCATAACAGAGTCAGACATCATTGGAGAATGAGAGGAGAAAAAGAGCCAACTGTTTGCAGTTTGAACACCTCACTGTGTTACTCATTCAAATACAAAATTAGATAGTGCCACATTGCCTTATTGTGATACTTTAGACAGTATCATAATAAAAGTCGGGAAAGCAGAGTTATTCCTTGTAAAGTGTGTGCTGTACAATCATAATAACCTGAGGTTGTAGCTTCAGTGCTCATGTGAAAAGTTGGGTGAGTAATCCCAGCACCAGTATAAAAGAGATGTGTGAATCCTTGGCCAAGCAGTCTAACTAAATCAGTGAGTTCAGGAAATATTGAGAGACCCTACCTGAAATAATAAAATGGAGATCAACTAAAGAAGGAATATTACATCAACATCTAATAGTCAGGACAGCATGTGCATACACACAGATAAGAAAACAGAATACATCTAACGTAGAAGCAGTAGTTGTTTATTAAATATAAAAATGTACAGGCTTAATTTGACTTCCCAGTGTTTGGGAAATATACTCTTGTAAAGATAATAGGGATTCATTATATAGGAAAATCATGTTAAAACTACAAACTTAATATTTAATTGATGTATTGCCACATTCAGCATGGCTTCATGGAAAGACATGATAGTGCTGACAAGAGAATGAAGAGCACCTAGCACATTTTCCAGAAAACATTTATGTAAAGACCTTTCACCTGCCAATGCTTTCTGTGCGCCTTTGACAGTTAAGTCTTTTCGAGCCCAAGAATATCATACTCAAGGACCTGTCTTTTTGAATGAATGAAATTCATTTAAAAAGGACAGCTTGAACACCTGTCTCAGAATGTCATGAAAAAATGAAAAACCTGATTTGGAAAAAACTGCCAAGCAAACACATGCCCAGCAGCACTATTCCAAACCAAGCAATTCTCATCTCCACACTTCCTACTATCGATAACTCTCCTTATGCACTTACCACCCTCCAGAAAGCCCAGTACTCCAATGTACCCCACATTTGTTTCAGCAGAGTTGAGCTCATTTCTCTTCTTTTGCAAGAGGCATAGGAAAAATAATAATCTCTCTTATGTTTAACTGGTCTGATTCAATTTTATTTGACCAGTGGTTAAGCATTACCACAAAAAAACAACCATCTCATTTTCCCTATATCTCAGTCAATGAAAAATAGAAGCTCCTATCAGTTAAACAAAACTGAAGATGTCCAAAAATGAAAGAGAGAAAAAAAACAGACAGCATTCCTGGGTCACATCAAATGATCCATATTATTTTGTAATTAAATGTAAGTACACAGCAGTCTCTCTCAGGCTGAGTATTGTTAAGAAACCAAGTGTTGAATCTGTTTCTTTTCCTTTGTATATACACATATATTTCAATAGCCAATACAAACAAAACCCTGCTGGCAAAGTAGGAAGGATAACAATCTAGAGCTGTTTACTAGAGGTTTGGGAAATAATATTCAGAGCTCGATAGTTGACTTTTAAATGTTTAAACCCTTATTGAAGAAAGGCACACAGATGAACCTACTGTTGATTATTCGGAATGCTACCTACCACCAAGAGAAATGTTCCATTGTTAATAACTTCAGCTTAAAACCTGAAAAATCAATCCTGTTTCCTTGCCTGAAAACATTACATATCAAATGAAATATTAGCTTCCATGGAGAAAACGAAAGGGCAAATTGAAATATGCAATAAAATCTGGTATCAGAAGGTAATGCCAGAAAAAAAAACAGCAAATGAAAGTTGGTGAATTTTTATGTAGAAATTCTATATTGGCTTGTATTGGATTTTTTTCTTTTTGCTAAATAAACTTATTCTATGTTACTTTTTAAGGTTTAGAATACATATAATATTCTACAGAAAAGTATAAAAAGTCATTAGTGTATCAATTATGTACATGTTAAGCAGTTTCAGCTTACCAGATGTAGCTTACACTCACCACACTCTATGGTAAATGGTTGGAGGTGATCCAGGGCTCCAGAGACTTGCACATCGCATGGTCAATAGCAAAAACAATGACAAAAAATATTGATACTCTGTCCTTGATTCCTCAGTGTATTCCAGAAAAGCTTCCTGGGTGACACGTACTCGATTTATTTCTTAAAAATGATCTAGAAACAGATGAAATAGAAAATGAAAGTCGAAAATTTTTGTTCCCATTTGCTTTATTTTTATATAATTTCTATGTAAATTTCCAAATTGTCAGTGTAATTCATTCTTCACAGTAATGGGTAAAAAGCTGGCAGATCTCGCAATCATGCAGTCTTTGGCCAATAAAAGTTGAATATAGTTAAATTCAGTGAAACAGATTCATAAAATAAATTCCAAATGTACAGAAGTGAAACTGACTTGATGTTCTATAATTATATTTATCTTCTTGGTAATTCTCTCAATGTAGTTAGTGGGTATAGTGGATGAAAATTGAAAAAAATAAACAACATATTTATTTATTTTCTTCCAATATTAAATATGTATTAAGTATTAAATCTTAACCCAATTCACACAGATACCTAAGAACATACTTATTTTCATTCTTATGAAATTTCATTCATCTTTTTTCACTAAGAGACAGAATGTCTTTCTAGAGTAACAATTTCAGAATCTATAACATAATAATTTTAAGAGTTCTGGTGTGCACATTGCCCTTGAATTTACAAAAGCTGAATACCTCCACAGGCATTTTCTTCATTTACTATAAAAACTATCTTGAGTGGCATGTTTTACTTAGTTTAACTCAAATTTCCACTTCTCCCATCACTTTACACTTCTGTTTACCACGGAAGTACATGATCCCTATTATTGCATCTCATTTTGAGGCACCTAAACACCTTTTCAAACCTTCCTGCAAACTAAATGCTTCTACTTACTGGTTCTTTTAGCACTGTTTGTGAATCCTTTGTCTTAGACTAAGTTCATGCTTTATCTTCTCTGTACAAATAAGCAACAGAAACCCTAAACATTCAACACTAACATCCTTAATGTCATTTTGCTAGTACAGTTCAAATTGCCTACATGTCTTGGGAAATAAAAAGTAATTAATTTTCAATAAAAAGAGGGTAATATTAGAAAAATTCACAGATTATTAAATATTTAAGTGACCAGTAGAATGAATTTTCAGGTTTAAGAAAAGGCACATGCAAGTTTTAAAATGATATTAAAACTCTAAAAACAAAAAAAGACACAATTTTATAAAGAATAATAAAGACTTCAAGTTGGGGCTATTAGCCTTGACTATCTAAAATATATGCAAGTAAAGAAATTGAATAGACACTGTGGAAATATATCAGGTTAAAAAAGAGAAAACAACTAAGTGTGTGTTTTTAAATGTCATCAGGATGTACTTCAGCAATTAATGGTCAAGAAAGGTGGAAGAAAAAGAATTAAAAAGTATATGACCCCTAAAAATAGTTTATACAATTTCTTTTCCTTCTTTTTTTGTTCTGCCCTATCAGGCCAAGGCAGTTTCTTTATTCACTAACCAATACAAACAAAACACAGAGGGAGGGGACTCCCACATCACCTCCCCTTTTCTGCTTAAATAAAAAGGAAGGTTTTAACTTTAACATAGTAAAATTATATATAACAGGTTTCAAGCAAGAATTACAGTTACAATATTTCTATTTCCTTTATCTTTTATCATAACTAAGGAAAACTATAACTATCTATCTATTCTTCAACTCCATCAAAGATTCCAGAAGAATATAATATTACCTAAGTAAACAGGAAGTACATTGTAAGCAACTTCCAAAACTCTAGAAATAACAGAGACATCTCACTGCCTGGACAGTCACCCAAAGTTTTTCTGTACCATTGGGGCATCCATCTTCAGCCTACAGGCCTATAGTATCCAGCAGACTTTTCCATTAATCAAGAAATTTCAAAGACAGTTCAGTCACTTTCTTCTGTATCCTGCACAATGTCTCTCAGACTCTTTCAAACATGCCGGAATCCCGAAGGATCATCTCACCTTTAGTCAAGTTCAGCAGTCATTTTTCTGTGGGTCCTGCATGTCCAGTGAAGCAGTCCAGACAAGAGGATTTTCTTGCCCAAATGGCTAATAAACTCTATAAGGAGACTCTTCGATGTCCATCATCCTGTTGAAGTACCTTGGGGCTGCCAGGATCAGACATGTCTCACTGTCATGAAAAGTCCTAAGTTATTAAAACATTTTAAATGCCATATTCTGAAGGTCTCTGAAAGATTTGAAGAATATCTATCTAACTGAAATATATCTATACATCTAGAAAATCTAACTAATGACTACAAACTTTACTGTTAAAGATGATTCTCTATTAACCTATATTTCTTAATTATACATTACATTTTTATTTTTTATATTTTTACATTTTTTTTTCTTTTTTAAATTGCTTTATAAATACCATTCAAAATTTCCACCTCCTCCCCTCCTCCCATTTCCCTCCTGCTCTCCCACTCACCCTCCCCGCTCCCACTCCAATCCTAAAATAGGGCAGCGTACCCTGCCCTGTGGGAAGTCCAAGGTCCTCCCTCCTCCATCCAGGCCTAGGAAGGTGTGCATATAAACTGACTAGGATCCCAAAAAACCAGTACATGCAGTAGAATCAAATCCCACTGCCATTATCATTGGCTTCTCAGTCAGCCCCCATTGTCAGCCACATTCAGAGAGTCTGGTTTGATCACATGCTCGTTCAGTCCCAGTCCAGCTGGCCTTGGTGAGCTCCCATTAGATCAGTCACACTGTCTCAGTGGGTGGATGAACCCCTCTCAGTCCTAACTTCCTTGATCATCTTCTCCCTTTTTCTGCTCTTCAATTGTTTATTATAATTTCTGCTGTTTTTATTATTCTTTGTCTGGAATGGTTTAAGAGTGAGACTCACCAATGAAAACAATCTTATTGGACTGCATATTTTTTTTTCTTTTTAACCTTCATTTTAACCAGAAAAAGAAAAATTGCATCAGGCAAGTTACACAGATAAGACTGACTTCACTTAACAGAACTGTAACAGCCACGGAAACTCAGATTAACTCTGCTATTAAAGGTAGGAACATAATTAAGTGTTGACATGAAGTCCCTGAGAAGCACTATCAGGTTTGAGTAGATAGGTTGTTTCCTACAATTTGGCCATGTACATTTGTTTATTCACAATTAATCTAAGTTAGCTACCAACTCTCTCACAGGCACTGGAAGACAGGCATGCTATGTACTTCCTTGATTATACACCAAAGGGCTGGCTTACAATATTAAAAGGATTCTTAAGTTACAGGAGGTGAAGTCTCCATTTAAATCTTAAAGGATCATTCAAAGAAAGAATCTAAGACTGAGAATTCTTAGGGTCAATGTTGAAGAAGGGGAAGTTAGGTTCTTATTAGCTGAAACTTACCTAAAATTTAGTTAAACTGAAAGCATGCTAAGTGCTGTGGACATTGGGAAAGATGTCACTCAGTGACATGAATTGATAAGCAAACTAGAATCTATTCATATGGTAGAATATTATTAATAATGGGTATAATATCTATGTGTATAAAAAGCATACAACACTTGGAAATAGAACGAAAATCAGAGAATTGTTTAGTAGCCCAGAAAATCAATACCAGAAAAGTTCAATGAACTAAGAGATAAACGAGAAGTCTTTAAATGAATTTGATACAGAGCTAGTACTGCAAATGCATATTTAATAAAATACTGTGAACATTTTAAATCATTGTTCTGGAGTTTAACAGAAAATTGCAACTGTTTGGTGACCAAGGTTATGTGACTAGATAGACCAGGTACCTAGGGGAAACCCATATACTGCTTATTTACTGCTTTGCTAAACTAACATAGGCATAAAATGTCTCCTATAGACATTCTGCTATACTCATAGATAATTGTCTTGCTCCATCATCATCAGAGAAGCTTTCTGCTGCAGTAGAAGGGAAGAAATAGAGAGACCCACAGCCTGACAGTGAACAGAATGAGAGAAAAACCTTGAAACATTCAGGTCTACAAGGGATGCCTACATCAAATCCCTTCCTCCAGGGCTCTTCTGAAGAGGACATAGAAGGAGTGCAAGAACCGAAGAAAGGAGGGCACCAAGAAAAGAAGGTCTGCTCTCTTAGCAATCAGGCATTTCCACTTGCGTGCCCTAAGGGACCAAGGGACAAGAGGACACATCAGCAGCAGCCACCAAGATGAACACTGTCACTATGGCCACCAAGTGTGCACTGTCACTATGCTCATGTGTTATATCCCCTTATAAAAAGCAAGAGCCTTCTCTCCCCACTGTCTTTTCCTTCTGTTTTCCCTCAGTGGTGGCCTCCCCACCCATCCAATAATCTCTCATTTGGGATCTATTGCATAGTGTGACTTTGTAGAACCCCTTGGCTCTGACCTACCAAGGTAGCTTCTGCCATTAAATCATTACATTCTGAACACAGCAGGACTCATATAGCATCTTTGGTGGCTCTTTTCCTCCTAATGATGTTGTACCAGGACATTTTTTAAAAAGTCTTACATGTCCTTTGTGCATGTATTTTAGCTTCTAGTTTTGTGGTTTTTATGGGATTCCTGTGAACACTGTTTCTCTGTGTCTGTATGTATTTCTCATGCCTTCTCTTTGGATCTTTTCCTTCTTTGTTTATTTTGTCCTATTCCAATTTGTTTCGTTTTGTTGTTGTTGTTGTTTTATCTTACTTATTATTATTCTTTCGACACATACTTGTTTTTTAAGAAGAACAAAAAGAGTATGGATCTAGGTGGGAGAGAAAGAGAGGAGGAACTTGGATGACTTAGAGGAAGGAAAATCATAATCAAAATATAACATATGAAAAAATCTATTTTCAACTGAAAAAATATATATGTTTATTAAGTCTTTCAGAATCTTATAAAATCTATTTGGTCGAAACTATCCCTCACTTTCCCACTAATTCCCCTCAGATCTACTCCCAGTTCCATAACTACCTCCAATTTAATGCCCCTAAATTTTGAGGAGTTATGAGAGAGTTGATGGTTGTTGGCAAAGTGAAACCCAGGTTTTGTTTATTTGATTTGTTTTTTGTTTGGTTGGTTTTGGTTTTTGTTTTGTTTTGGTTTTTTTGAGATAAAAAGAGTTTCTCTCTAGCTTTGGAACTTGTCTTGGAACTAGCTATTGTAGACCAGGCTGGCCTTGAACTCACAGAGATCTCTCTGCCTCTGCCTCTCTGCTGGGATTAAAGGCGTATGCCACCACTTCCTGACAAAACCTGGTTTTCTTTAAGGGTGTGAATCTTGGTAATTTGACTGTGCTTAATGGCCTTCCTTTGGAGACATGAAAATCTGACATAAGTGTTTAGTACATTTGAATTTATGTGACCAAGACATTTTCAGATTCCATGTCTCCTTGAAGTTTGTTTTCTTCAAATTTTCCTGTGAATGTTCATTTTGTTGATCTAATGGGATTAAAACACATCTAGTAAATTTGTAAAACATGTCCCCAGATGGATCTGTGATGTTTTTTATGAAGGTAATTGGTCAAGGGAGGAAGATTCACTTTATTTCTTCCTTACTTCTCATCTTGCCTTTATGTTGGTAAGAAAAGTCATAATGTAACCCAGTCATGGAATCTCTAATACTGTTACATGGGAATTGACATTTTCCCATTGGCAAAGATACAAGCAAGCAGATACTAAGTGTTTTGATAAAAATGGCTCATAATGAGTGACATTATTTGAAAGATTTAGGACATGTGTCCTTGTTGGAGTAGATGTGGCCTTGCTGTAGAAAGTGTGTTGCTATGGGTGACTTTTAAGGATTCAGAAGCTCAAGCCAGCCCCAGTGGCTCAGTCTCTCTTACTTGTCCATCTCATTGTAGAAATCTCAGCCCCTTTTCCAATACCATTTCTTTCTACCATGCTGACAGTGGACTAAACCTCTTAACTCTAAGAGCCCCAATTAAATATTTTCCTTTATAAGAGTTGCTGTGGTCATGGCATTTCTTCACAGTAATAAAACCCTAAGTCATAATTGAATCAGGATGTGGGAAATGTAGTTGGGATACATATTTGATTGAGGGTAGTTTCCAATATTGAAGCCTTTTTCTTGGGTAAATAATGTAATATATTGACTAATATATCAAGATTGAGTACAAATATGCTGCTAGATTTCCCTGAGAACCATGCAGTAAAGGAACCATCAACACTACAAACAGTTTAGTATCAAATTGTGGAAAGGGGATTTAAGCAAAGAAATAGTGAAATCTAAGCAGATACATTAAGTTGGAAGCCCAATAAATAGTTTACTCCAGGAATAGTCTTAAACATTTTATCATTTGAATGTGGTAGAAGATCTCTGGAGAGAAGACAGGAACATATCTGAGAGCTGTCATAGGTTCATCACTAACAGCTAAGGAGTACAGTCATCTCTCATTCTGAGACACCTTGTCTCAAAAGTGATCCAGCCATGAGTATAACATATCCTGCAATGGCTAACTAGCCCCAAAGGTTAATGTTTTATAATTAGAAATTAGGTGAGTAAAATATTACAATTATTGTAAGATGAAAAGATTTGAAGTCCAGATAGGGAAACTTAACACTATGTGTTCAAGCCAGCATCTATTGTCTCAGGAGAATCCTGCACATTCTGGATTACCAGAAATAAGGATAGAGGCACAGCATGATAAGGGCAATGCTCTCATTAGAAATTCATAAACATTTTTTCCATTTGAAGAAATGAGTCATCTTTACAACTGGAAGATAATGAATGAGAATAAAAAGTTTCTCAGAGAAATATTACGTAAATGTACACGATAACAATAACCTCATATCTTCCTAAATGGACCAAAGAGAAGTTAGTTGGAGAAGTGTACAGATGGAAAGGGGATAATTACAGTGCTTTAAGACATTTTGTACTCATGTCATACTTGATAATCATATGTGGAAAGTAGAATACTGCTGTATTTTGGTTTATTGGAACATGGCAATCTGATAATAAGTTAAGTTCAAGTCAAATTTTATCTCATAGAGCATCCACTGAGTGTGGACATTCACCTGTCAGGCACTTTCATAACAATATAGTCAATAAGATAGATTATTATCACTGATACATTGATATTTATCATAGATAGATATAGTGATTGGAAATATATATCTGCAACTCTCTCTCCCCACTACTGGCCAATTCATAACATAGTCAAAGGTTAGTGAGAGGAAAGTTTGTATGTCTGGTGCTTATCTAGATATTGGAAAGCTGACTGCTTTATTTGCCAATTTGTTTCTATAGAAACTTCACAGATCTTGAAGGATTGCAGTAACTATGGATGCTTTAAAGTATTATTTCTGCCTTCTTGCTGCATGTGAAATCTTCCATAGAGTTGATGAATACCTCCCTAGACACATGGTATATGGCTACTATCATAGTGAATTTTTCTGTCCTATCATATTGGAAAGGAAGATCTGAAACACTTCATGTCTGCTTGACATGATGACTGTGTATGTCCAAATAATTGCTTCAAGCTATGTTAGCCTTTCTTCTTTCTCTCTTAATAGCATATGACAGGAATTGGACATTACAACACCTCAAAGAAAATCAAACTGAACTGGTATATTAATGACAAAGCCCAGAGAAAATGTGACTAGTACATTAGAAATAATAAGAGAATAAAACATTGCATACAACTGGCTATGAATTTTACAAAGAACTGTTTGAAAATGTCTCAAAGTTTATGTGTTGAAAACTTAATCCCTAGTGAATTAGTGTTAAGAGAAGAGGTCTCACAGAAAGTACTTAGTTCATGGGGCCCTGTGTTCATGGATGAATAAATGCTGTTAATGTGGGCAAGTTAAGGAGATGTGTCCTTAATAGCATGTAAGTTCAATACATCTCTAATATAATCATTAAAATTACCTATTTTTTTCAAAGTTTATGTGTTTTAATTCAAAAAACACTTGGACAACCATGTTGTTAATGATTAGTCATATAAAAGACAACAAATTTTCACAAAGTATACACTAAAGCCACATATCCCTGATCCAACAGGCATGGCCCTGTTCCCATAAGGTAGGCTGTTTTTATTTGGTCACTAGCTGGTCTTTTGAAGACCTGTGGTTTCTAAGATCTTCCCCCAAGTCACTGGAACAAATGATGATTCATCAGTTGTTACTATACAGTGGGTTGAAATACAGACATTCATTCCAAAAGGCATGTGGAGAGCAGTTCTGGGTAGAGATTCCTGGTTTTGGATCCTAGGTTCCTGAATCTATAAAACTTATTTTGTGTTTGAGGCTTTGAACATATAACCACTGTGAAAATGCCTGGTACTTTGTGGATATAACTCTTATCTTTTAAGTTATTCTCAGATGTCATATCCTGCAGAAAATCCTTCCTAATTTCTCCACATACACAGGTCTGAATTACAATTACATCTATCCCTTAATACTTCTTTTCATAATTAAACTCAAAACTGTGTTAAAATCTTCTGTTCTCTCAGGAACAGGACATGTGATTCAATTTCTTCTACTCGAAATCTAACATAATGCCTGTCATAAAGTACAGGCATTATGTCTTTTATTGCTTCCTTTACTGGAGAACCATTTAGGATATTATTCAAGTAGAAGGATGTCCTTTTCACTCTTCAGAATCCAGATCTAATGCCCATGAATAACACAAAAGTCAAGCATCACATCCTCGTCGCACCTTTCAAGAGAAATGTTTCTCTTTTTATGCTGGCAAAATTCAAAAGAATATCTTCTTTTTGTGGTTTATGTACTGCTAGCACAGATTCTACTTCATATTTCAGGGGAACAATGTCACAAATTAGATCTAAAACATTTTTGTTGTTTTTTTTAATTGTTCAAGAACTTTAAACATGGATATACTGAAACTAGGCCTTTTCCACTCTCATCTTATCTTTCCCCTTAACTTCTCCTACCAAAAACATCTTTTCCAATCAGTTTTCTTCTAATTGGATGGGTATTTTTGCTTTTATTTGTTTGCTTTTTATCCATTTAGTTTGGTTATGGTTATCTGTCAGAGTATGGGTAGGAGATTGTTGAGTAGATCATAGGAAGTTTGGATTGAACTTTTCAAGGAAATGATCTAATGCCCCTGCCCCCCTCCACACACACCAGTAAATATTCTTATTAGACTCCCAGTAAGAGCTTCTCTCTGTTTTCTTATTTCTTTACTGTTCATCTTTCCATCATGAGATAATGCAACAAAATCTATGTCTGCTTTAAGTCCTTCATTACTGACTTTCAATATTCCAAAACTCCAAATGTGGAAGCTAATACATTTCTGTTGATTATAAGTAACCCATTTTGTGATATTCTTTTATAGAAATGCAAATTGACCAAAACACAATATTCAAAGGCCTAGAACAGTAGAAAATATTAATAACATGACCTGAGGCATCCTTAAATCCCTTCCATAGTAAAGAACAAATTCCTGCATGTGTAATACAATCCACGGCCCTATGGGAAGAACACTGATTTGATTCTTTCTCCTACAAAATGATTGGAAAACACAGAAAAAGGAAAACAGGCTTTGAGGTTACTTATCTACAAAGGATTATTTACATGATTCTGGGAGTTTTGCAGTGTCCCTTAAAGACACATTCTTTCTGAACTCACAGTTAAAAAAAATCAATGTTCCAAGGTGGTCGTGACAAGTGGAAACACTCATGCTGTGGTAGAGTCAATGAGAATGGGACTCACAGGCCTGCATGTCTGAATATTTGGTTTCCAGATGGTGAAACCCTTTGTGAAAGAATGGGAGGTGTGGTCTTCTTAGGGTAGATGTGTCTTTTGGGGGTGGCCTTAGAGATTGCCAAAGCCTTTCACCGACCCAAGCATTTTGAGATAGTTTTGCTTCCGTTCATCCCTCCAATTTCTTCCCTCCTCTTCTCATTTTCTCTCTCTTCTTCTCCTCCTTTATCTTTTTTCTCCCCCTTTCATTTTTCCTTTCCTTTTCACCTTTCCATTTCCTTTCCTTTTTTTTTCTTACTTATTATTACTTTTTCATGGTCTGTAGCTCCCCTTTTCTGAGTACAATAGGGGATTGATGAGTCTAATTCCATTCCTCAGTCTTTTTTGAACTAGTGCCTCTATATGATGTATAATAATATATAAAATTCAAGAGTGATTTTATTTGCATGCCTAAGTTCTAACATAAAAATATTTGAAAGAATCTTGCTATTGGAAACTTTCTTTATTAAAGGTACTATCTCTGGTTCCTGCTCTTGCTCTGAACTCTTTCATGGTGAAGAGCAGAAGGTGGGAGAAGATGAGTTAGGAAGTTAGGACCGTGAGGGGCTGGTCCACCTACTGAGACAGTGTGCCTGAACTAATGGGAGTGCACCAATCCACCTGGACTGGGACTGAATGAGCATATGATCAAACCAGACTCTCTGAATGTGGCAGCGAAAGTTGGCAGATGGAGAACCCACCAACAATGACACCAGGACCTATCTCTTCTGCATGTATTAACTTTTTGAGAACCGAGTCCTTTTGAATGCACTC
>PVIU01023864.1:0-26586 GCA_004026605.1 Ondatra zibethicus | reverse complement strand
TCCCAGTCCAGGTGGATTGGTGCGCTCCCATTAGTTCAGGCACACTGTCTCAGTAGGTGGACCAGCCCCTCACGGTCCTAACTTCCTAACTCATCTTCTCCCACCTTCTGCTCTTCACCTGCACCTTGGGGGCTCAATCCATTGCTCTGATGTGATTGTGGGTCTCTGTCTCTATCTCCATCCATTGGATGAAATTTCTATAATGGTAGTCAAGATAATCATCAATGTGACTATGGTACAAGGCTAGTTCTGGCACCCTCTCCTCTGCTGCCTGAATACCTAGCTGGGGACATGCCCGTGGACACCTGGGATCCCCAGGGCCAAGTATCTTGCCAACCCTACAATGATTCTCTTAATGTAGATATCTTATTCCCTTCTCCAATGTCCACCTTTCTTCCATCTTCACCCTCCCACTTCTCCAAGCTCTCCCCAGTCCTTCTCTCTTCTCCTTCCCCCTCTCCCCATCCCCTGCTCCCCTACCTCCCACCTCTATCCCCGCCTCCTGGCTTCCAACTTTTGCTTGATGATCTTGTTTGCTTCCAACTTCCAGGAGGTTCTGTGTATGCTTTCTTTGGGTTCACCTTGTTATTCGGCTTCTCTGGGCTTGTGAGCTAAGTGCTTAGTGTCCTTTATTTTATAGCTAGGGTCCACTAATGAGTGAGTACATACCATAATCATCTCTCTGGGTTTGGGTTACCTCACTCAGGATAGCGTTTTCTATTTCCATCCATTTGCATGCAAAATTCAAGATGTCTTGGTTATTTTGTGGCCCTTCTAGAGTTCAGCTACTGCAGGGTGTCTACTTTCTTGAGGGTGTTCCATAAAGCTTCTAAGATGTGACTGGCAAAGCTCAGACTCCTTTGCATGGGAATGTTTTTTTTTGGGGGGGGTTCTTTGTTATTAACAACTCGAAACCAAGTCAGCCGATATGCATTAAGATTTCCAATGTACCTTCAACCATCTTGATCTTTTATTGTCATAGATCTTCTCAGGCACCAATTATCATTAGACCATAGTCTTCTGCTTTATTTGTTTTATAGCTACTAGCATTCACATTAGAAAACTTATTGTAATGTACTCTTCTTCTGCCTACTAGTTCTGTGGTAGTAGGTTTTAGGTGGTATCATAGTTATTGTAGATTAACTTAAGTATTTAATTTTCATCTTTCTCAGATCCATTTGGCCTCTCAGATTCACTCAGAACTTTTGATGTCAGTCTCATCCAGAGTTTCTTTTATGTATGCAAATCATACTTTATTCCTAATAATAGCCATAATCATTTAGTTTATCATTTGGTTCCTTCTTTCTAAGAGTTCAAGATTATATTAGTTAGGCCAAATATATCCTATGAAATATGACACAGAAGATGAGTTTATGCTGTATTAATTACACATTTTTATATCTGCTATGTATCAGATAGGGTTTTAGAATGGTGCTATTTTTTGCTTCATAAAATTAAAGATTGAATTTCACTTAATAATATGCTCTCTTATTTTTATTTGAAATATACATCAGGTACAAACATCAGACCTTTAGAGAACATGAAATATAAAAATGTATATAAGCAATATGGGACACTATAAAAAGATAATATGAATAATAGGATGCTATAAAAAGACAATATGAATAATAATGCAAGAAACAAAGAAGGCCAGATCAAAGGCACAGAATATATTTTATATATGTTGAGGATATACAACAATAAAGACACAGCCATTTGATTCTAAGGTGAACGTTTTTGTTGGTAGTAGGAACATATCTGCAAAGCTTTTGTGAGTACATTAAAACACACTCACATAAATCATGGAATTACATTATAAAAAGTCACCTCTGTCACCTGAAAGAGGACCTCTTCACATATGTCACCTTTAGTACTAGTGCAAGAGCATGTTCCAGATGTTCAGCTGCCTGACAAATTCTCCCACTGTAAGACAGCTCCAGGGAGACATTACTACATGACTCTAATTTAGAGTCACTCTTTTTTGGTGTTACATAGTTTCAAGGCACTCCCAGTTTGAAGTTATTCCAGGAGATCTGCTGAATCCTAAAGGTTCCCTGGCAAATAGATGTGCTTGGATAGAGTAGTGAATACCAACAAAGAAATTTCTTCAATCAATTAATTAATTAATATTTTTGCCAGCATGATTACAGTTTTCCCTCTCTTCCTCCACTCCTCCAAATCCCTCCCCACAACCTCTCTTCTTTCTCCCTCATCCACTCCTCCTTTTCAGAAAAGGGCAGACATGTATCAGTCAGCCATGGCATATCAAGTTGCAGTAAGACTAGGCACCTCCTCTACTACTGAGGCAGGCCTAGGCAACTCAGTAGGAGGAAAAGGTCCCCAAAGCATGCAACAGAGTCAGAGACAGTTCCTGCCCCCACTGAAGAGTCCCACAAGAGGACCATGCTACACAACTGCAACATATGTGCAGAGGGCCTAGGTCAGTCCCATGTAAGCTCTCTGGTTGGCAGTTCAGTCTCTGTGAGCCTTTATGAGCCCAGCTTAGTTGATTCTGTGGGTTTTCTTGTGGTGTCCTTGACCCCTCTGGCTCCCACACAAACAAAGAAATTAAAGTTAAGGTAGGAGTTGTTTTTTTGTTTTTTGTTTTTTTTCGGGTTAAGCTTGTGAGAATGTAATTTCTAGCTGGCTGCATGAGTTTCTATGCAGAACCCCAGAGGTACCAGTTTTCTCATTTTTAGTCACACCGATAATAACAAGAATGGTAATACATATACAAGTAAGTTCCCAGTAGAGTCATGATGATTAATTAACATACAGTCTAGCACTGAGTAAATCTTAGCTAAATGTTATTGGTGTTTCTGCCATGACTATTACATTACTATTCTAAGTTTTAGTAGATAATTGGTCCATAGTTGTGCAAATACTTGGATTTTCTAAATTGACTGTATACAAATTAACAGTGTAGTTATAATGATAAGTGCACTGACATGCAATTTGAAATGGCTGTGGGATTCTATTTAAAAACTACATTTCACTTTTAAAGAGATAAAAACTGTTGGTGTTTTAAGTCAATTTATTCTACTTCAACATTGAACAACGTTTTCATTTTACTTAGATATAATATTTAAGAGCACCAATGCATACTTGAAGAAAGCAACTGCTGAAGTGAACTATTACAAGTTATATTCTCTAAGGTAACTTCCTGCAAAAAATTAAATTAGGTAAAAAAAATTCCTTAGTGTTACTTTAGCATTCTGTAACCCTTCTTATATAAAATACTAAATACAAACAAAAATCCTGTTCATTTCTTCTTTCAGTTCATCATTTTATTTGCTATATTCTATGCCTGATAGAGAAAACTTGGTATCAAACACACATCTAATAAGCAAAATTCAGATGTGATCATTTTGAGTTAATATAAAATCTGTCAAGAATTTTTACAAAAGGACTGAATATTATTTTCTATAATGCCTTTTCATCCTATATTTTATCTTCATTACTGTTGTAATTACAATTCACAGAAATGACAAATTTCTAAAGGCCAGAAAAACTGAACAAAAGTTAAAGAATGTTAATTTATTCAAGAAATCTCCACTAGAAAGGCAGGAAGATATTTATGTATTACATGCATTATTTACATGTTATCATTTTTACCTGTTGAGAACCCTAGTCGTTCAAATAATTATTATTCTTAATTGTTTTTTCTTGGATTTGGCCAAGCTGATATAAGGACAAGAGGTCTGGAGACCAGCTACATCTCTCAACCATTAAGAGTGAGCAAGTTTGAAGTTTCTGGGGAGCTCTGCAGGGGTTTAGTATCATCACTCAGTGAAAGGAAGTGCTCTGGATAAATATGCCTTTGGCATCTTGACCCAGAGGAAGTTATTTACCCTTTTTCATGTCCTCTTGTGAATGAGAGAAGGACCTTCCTAAGCTTTTCTTCACAGAGAAGGGAAGAGGACAAGGCTTGTAAAATGTTTGGTAAATAAATGTAAAGTGCCATTTCAGATAAAGCTGTCATGGTAGTTCAAAGGATAACTCCACTTTGAATCCTGGTTCTCAAATGAGATTACTATTTCCATTCTTATTCTTTCAAGGTTGGTGAGAAAGAAACACTACATATAAACCAGGAGGGATAACCTCACCTGCCACAGCTTTTATTAGCTGAGGATTTTGAACAATATTTGATCCTATTTATTTCTCACTCCTTCTTAGAATCCAGCCTCTTTCCCTATTCACTCAACTTTTTGTACCCCCCTTTAAAAGCCATCAGTGTACAGTTGGTCCTAGCCATATACTTCTGGATTTGTGGCCTTCCTCCGGGGCATAGACAAGTTGCTATGGGCCACATCCTTAAAAATCATGACTATTCTCCCTCCCAGTAACTATCAATTGCCATTACATCTTCAGCTATGGGTAGGAGTTAATACCATCTTCCCTTCTTCATACACGTAGATTTTGTCTGGCTTGAGTTTATATACGTCTATATGTATTATTACAACTCTTGTAACCTGGTATGTATGTTTTCCCTTGTATGCTTAGATAACACAGTTTCATTGCAGTCATCATTGGCTCTGGTTCTTAAATTTTTTTCTGCCCACTCTCTGTGATGGCCCCTGATCCTTGGGAGGGGGATGTTATATACATTTGCTGTTTAAGGATGAGATTTACACAATGTCTTATTCTCTGCACCTTGATGAACTGCAGCCTTCTGTGTTAATCACTGTGTACTGCAAGAAGTAGCTTCTGAGATGTGGGTTGATGGTGTGGGAGGTCCCTCTGTCTATGTATTGCCTTTATCGGTTAATGAATAAAGAAATTGTCTTGGCCTGTTGATAGGGCAGAACTTAGGTAGGTGGGGAAAACTAGACTGAATGCTGTGAGAAGAAAGGCAGAGAGGGAGAAGCCATGGAGCCACCACTGGAGACAGAAGCGCTGAAACTTTGCTGGTAGGCCATGACCTCTTGGTGATTTACAGATAAAATAAGAGTTAGCCAACAAGAAGCTTAAGCTAATGGGCCAAGAAGTGATTTAATTAATATAGTTCCTGTGTGGGTATATTGGGCTAAGCTAGTGGGATGGTTGGGAACAAAAAAAACTCACTCCCTTCAACAAATTGACACTAATTTGGCCAACTAAAATCCACTTAAAAACCTGAGAGAGATTGAAAAGGAATTCTAGGCACAAAAATACAGAGTTTAACATGTGTCTTGCTGTTTGCTGGTGGCATGCTGCAGCTCCTTTAAGAGATGTCTTATTGATTCAGTGGTAGCAGCCACACGGTTTCAAAACAGCAGCCTCCCAGCTGTGGGCCATGCTGCTAGCATGAACTCTTTCAGGAAACCTAGCATTTGGATGGGATTTGTGAGCATCGTGCTGCAGCTTGCTTAATGGCAACAGGGACTGACTGTGTACCTGACAATGGGGCTGTGTGTGTGGTTATTTCAGTTCTGGGCAGCGGGGAATAAGAAAGCGGCTCACCCCAACAGGTTGAGACATGTATGAAACTATTGGTATAGCAAGTCTTCAGGGGTTGACTTACTGCTATATCCTTTAGTAGAGTAATAGTAGTAGATTCTCCCCCCATAGGACCTATGGCCTGTCTGACCACAGCTTTATGGTTTGTTTTTCAATCTGTGGATCGTTCCTTAAATCTAATAGTTGCATTTTTCCTTCAGCAGTATACATAGTACCCTTTAGTATTATGGAAACTAGTAAAGATATAGGTTTCAGGTCAGTACCAGTTTGTTTTCTTCATATTCTATAACACAAGTGTGTGATGTCTTCAACAACAGGATCTTACTGTCAAGTTCTAGAGGCCAACAAATAACATTGGCAATAATCTGTAATATTCAGGGGTCTTGGGAACAATTCTTGTGTGTGTGTGTATGTGTGTGTGTGCATGTGTGTGTTATACACCTGTGTTGCTATGTATGGAATCCAGAGGTGGGCTTATTTTATGGAGACAGGAGCTCTGAATGTGGAGCTCTCCATTCAACTAGACTTTCTGGCCACCTAGTTCTTAACTCTTTCTGTCTTGCTACAGTGCTAGGCTTACAGGAATGTGGCACTATTCTTGAATTTTTCACAATTAGATCTGGCAGTCCAATCCTAGGTCTTCATGCTTTTGTAGCAGACAATCACTGAGCCCCTGGGTGAGGCAATCTTGCTACATATTAATGTTTTCTGTTACTAGTAATTCATCAATACTTGTTAATGAACATATTTAATATAGATTTAAAAAATGACAAGCATATGAGGTTTAAGTTTAAAACATTCACTATATTAGTCATAGTTCTCTAGAGGAACATAACTGATAGAATGAAATATATGTTATATACACATTGCACAAACATATATAACATATATACACATATACATATATACATACATACACACATATGTGTATATGTATGGATCTATTATATTGGCTTACATGGTTCATGCTGGAAAACTCAACAGTGGTATTCAGTCCATGAGGATGGATATCTCAGCTGCTCTGATTTGGTGATGAGGCCAGGATGATTCCTGGAGAACTTCAGGTCTTCAGTACATGTTGAAAACCTGAAGAAGCTGGCTTGCAATGATAGTGAAGGATTGTAGAAGTGACAGCAACATCAAGCTGGATAAATTCATCAGCAAGGAAAGAAGGCAGGCAAAATGCAACAGCTTTTCCCTCAGATACCCTTATGTCTAGACCGCCATAAGAAGTACCACTCACTCTGGGGGAGGGTCTCTCTTCCCAGACAATTATTACAGGAAGTACCCTTAAAGACCTGTCCAAAAGCAGGTCTCTTAGTTGACTCTGGATGCAATAGATTTTACAACCAAAATTAACCATAACTTTCCTATATTTTTCATACTCGCCTGGAACCCATGACCTTGTGGTTGTTAGGCAAGGTCTCTAGTACTGAGTCACATTGTAGCCCCAAATATGCAAGTCTTAAATACTGTTTGTATATGGTGGCAAATTCATTTCAACTACAGAATTACTAACAGAAAGAAGTAAATTTGATTATTTATGGTTGTGTATATTCCTTGTACAGTCTTACACGAGAAGGAAAAAGTAGCTTTAGAGAATCTATGTTTCACTGGAAATAGTATTTTTAATTGGAGAAAATCTTGTACTATGTGATGATGTTCAATTTCTATACCACCTAATAATAAGTAAATGTAATACTAGCTAACTGAAATACTTATATAAAGGCTGTTCTCCATTATCAAGGTATAATATCATGTTTTATGATACAGGTAAAATATCAAAGTATGATCATTAATTAAAGGAAATATGTTTTATCATGTATTAGTCAGATTAGTGTTTCTCTGATGCTAGAAAGTACAGGGAGAAAAACAAAATAAACCACAATAAAAAATACATAACTGATAGAATTTGAGAAACACTAGGTTCCTCAAACCTCTAAGTGAAGACATTAATTGCAGCATTTCTTTGAATCTTCAGTCTTTTAGTATGTACTGAGAATTTCAGAGGAGGATAGTACTGTGTTTTCCACATGGGCTAGTATTTTATTATTGAATCCTTTTCCTGAGTCTCTTTCCTTAGGACTGTAATTTGGAAAATAATAAATGCCCTTTATTTTTCATGAGAAGAAACAAAGTGAAATGGAATTCCAGGATTGTCTATGAATTTAGAATAGTCAATCACATTTTTTGTTTTTGGATACATTTCATTGGGAATACACTGATAAATCCAGTTTGCTGGGAAGTCTCTACTGATAAAGGGTTGTGCTTCCTGCTATCTTTCTTTCTTCCTTCTCCTTTAAGTGCAAGTTATCTCATGAGCCACCCCAGAAATCTCAAGGATCCCTCTAACAGTGCCTGATCTTGAGAAACAATGTACTCTCTGTGGTTTATAGAATGAAGAAAAGAGACAACATACCAAAGGACATCCAACGTCCATAAGAACAGCTCCTTGAAATGCTATTTCTCAGGGAGAATTAGCCACATCAACAGTCAATAACAGGTACTGGTTCTGGCAGTATTCGTACTTGTTATTATATGAATTCTATCTATCATCCCACAAGAAGGAGAGTCATCGTAGCAAAGCAGGATTCCAGTTAAGAAGGATAATTCTATTTTGTATTCTTTTTTTGCTTGTTTTATTTTGGTTTTCTAGTCTTGAGAAAACACACCTTTGGACTGAGAGATAATTTGTAATTGTGGGGTACTGTCTTGTGCAGAAAAGGGTGCTTAGCATCAGTGCTGACCTTACTTCCTAGATGCCAGCAGTTCCCACTCACCACTATCTCCAGAGATTGGCAATGCATTTTGGGGCAAAATCACCCTCAGTTAAATAACTCAGGCTGCACTGTTCCCACAAGTCTCCTTTCCTTGGTATTAGAAGAGCTACGCTGCAAACAGGTTCCTCTGTCTTGCCCCATCCAACAGCCACTTCTAAATTATCACTCAGAGGCTTAATATTAATTATAGAATGTAATTAGCTCTTACCTGTAAATTAGCCCATTTCTATTAATCTATGTATTGCTATGTGGTCATGGCATTACCAGTCTGCTGGCATCTTACTTCTTGTGTGGTTAACTTGTATCTCCCTGACTCTGCCCTTCTTTCTCCCTGTATGAATTTTGGTTTCTCTGCCTAGTTATATTCTGTCTTGCTATAAGACAAAACAGTTTTTATTATCAACCAATGAAAGCAACGTATATTCACAGTGTACAGAAGGATTATCCCACAGCATTTTCCCCTTTCTACCTAATCAAAAACGAAGGTTTCAACTTTAACATAGTAAAATTATAGACAATAAAACAGTTATCAGGTAACAATTACAGTTACAATATCTAGTCTATTTGTATTTGACAAAATTAAAGATTTAATTATCTATCCTACCTTAGTGAGTTTAAAATTTTATATGTAGTTTACCATTTTATCATAACTAAGAACAACTACAATTATAACTATTTAGTCTTCAACTCTATCAAAGACCTGAGAAGGAAATAATATTATCTGAGTAAGCAGGAAGTGGAAGCAAGTGACTTTCAAAAGATGAGAAATGACAGAAACAGCTAGTGCCTGGACAGTCACCCAAGGTCCTCTAAAATATTGGGGCATACATCTTTGGCCTATAGGCCTAGCATATCTGACAGACTTTTCTGTGAAGCAGGGAAATTTGAAGGACTATCCTACTTGGCAAAGCTCAGTAGTCACCTTTCTTGTGTACTGCTGGTCCAGTTTGAACATTAACTGTCAGTATGAAGCAAGGACACCTTCTTTGTCCACATGACTAGCTTTTTCCATGAAGAAAATAAACTCCATACAAAGTTTCTTTGATGACCATCATTTTCTCTGGAGCACATTGATGTTGCTAGGAACAGTCATGTCTCACTATCATGAAAAATTAATTTATTAAAACATTTTAAATGTTGTATTCTGTAGGTTTTTGGAATGTTAGAAGAATACCCATATATCTGAAATATATTTTTGTATATCTAGAGAACTTAACTAACATGACTATATGTTTGACTATTATAGATGACTGTGTTTTTGTACATTTTTATTTTTAAAGTACACTTTACATTTTAATTGAGCCTTATAAACAGAATACCTTAAATAAGAGTAAATATATACTTACAGTATAACAAAATTAACCTAAATTTATATCAAAACATTAAAATGCATACCAGTGTAAAAGGCTTTGAGATTAGCAGTTGTATTTTGGACTAAAGTGTATTCAACAATTCAGCCTTTTGTCCTATTTCTATATCATAGTTCCTTTTCTTCTTTTAGAAAGAGATTGACTATAACCAATAATAATTTATAACCAATCCTCCTTAAATGAAAACAAACATTTATAAACAATATTTTGAGAATTTGGGCATAGTTTTCTAGGCTACTTCCTGCTGAATGGGGGATGTTGATAATCTTTGAGGAACCCTGAAAAAATTAGGATAATTGTTAAGTATTGGTTGTAGTATTTTGTGAGGCTTTATCATCTTAGTCAGCAGGCTGGGAGTTGTTCTGGATGCTGGAACACCTGGGCCATTGTTCCCATCAGAGACCTCCCATGAGGTCTTACTTGTTCAAACCATATTAACATGGAAGTAATCGACAGCTTCTCATTTTCTATGGAAACAAAAGCAGAACCTCTTTTCCAAAGCAACATATCCTTAGACCCAAATTTCAAATTCAAGATACCTTTAAAATATTCAGGTTGGTTTAACTTAGCAATCCCCACAATCAAATGTCATTCAGCAGTTAGCTTATTAACAGTCAAAAAATTCAAAGAAAACACAATAATATATACAACCCAGACTCTCTGTGTATTTTTCATCTTTACATGACTTAGTATAACTTTTTATTTCTCTATTCCTTTTTCAAGGACCTCACTTTATTGTCTTTGATATACTCTTTTTAATCTATGACAGCCTCTATCATTTTTCTTCTTTCCCAAGCCTACACACATTTTTAAAATACACTGTGACCCACTTAGAGGTCTTCTTGTCTGAATCTGTCCTTATTGTGCATCTGTATTGTTTTAGATCTCATGAGATGCATCTTAAAACTGCCATGTTAGCTGTCTGTACTGCTCAGTTTAGTGAACGGTGCTAGCACAAGGTGGTTAGTTCCTCTCCCTTGGTTGGTTCTCAGAGTGTCTAGTTTCATGGGGCATACCAGTGAGAGTCACAACTACTGCTCCAACTCTGACAGCCCACAGCCCACAAACTCCAATCAAGTGCTCTGTATCACTACCTCCCCACAGAGCCATCAATGCCACCAGCACAAACAAGGAGGTTGCTTTTTAAAGAAGCCGTGTCTTTGTAAATGGAGCCTCCCAGAGAGTAGACGGTTACCAAGAAACTGTGCTTGTCTCCATTTTTTTTTGTGTGTGTTTCAAATCCTGTTTTAGGTCTTATGTGAAAATTCCTGCCCAAAGGTGGGCTCCATATGTAATCAGAAGTTTTTCTGTCCTACCCCATCCTGCAGCTGCTTCTAAATAATCACTCAGAGGCTTAATATTAATTACAGAATGCTTGACCTATATTTCAGGCTTGTTACTAACTAGCTCTTACATGGAAATCCATTTCTATTAATCTATGTATTGCCATGTAGCCATGGCTTTTACTGGTCTGCTGGCATCTTGCTTCTTGGGTACCTGGTTCATGTCTCCCCCTACTCTATCCTTCTTTCCCCCTGTCTTCAGTTTGGTTTTCCTGTCTAACTACATGCTTCTTTGCTACAGTTCAAAGCAGCTTTTCTCATCAACCAATGAGAGCAACATATATTCATAGAGTAGAGAAGGGTTAGCCCACAGCAAGATGCAGAAAACTAATACATATATTTTATTCATGAATAGACACACACATTTATTCATAGGATTGCACAATAAAACTACAAACAGTTTCAGGAAGGCTATGAGTCTATAAATTCATTTGGTCATTTTTCTGTTTTTTTTGTGAAGAATAGGTTTATTGCTGTTTTTATCAGCTGACTTATTCATTATTTAGTCTCAACTAATTATCATTTCCATTTAAAAGGATATTAGCATAACTTAAAGGCAAAATATTAAAACTGGCTTTAAGTCTCTTCTGTATGGTTAATTGTTCTGGAATCAATATTAATCACATAAGTGAAATAAGTCAATGCCAAGTTTGTTGGATAAAACATACAGCGCTTTGTCTATTTGTACTTTTATTATTCTTTTGGGTTATAAAATCATATCTATTGGTTTTTTCTCTCAATAATTTGAATGTTTCTTATTGGTGACTAGAACTCACCTGAAAAATTAGAAAGGCTAAGAATCTGTGAAAATAAGCCTCAAACTTAAGAATCAGGATTGCTAGAATATCATCTTTATTATTGTATCTATTATTACTATTCAAGACTAATGTAAGCAATGCAATATCCACTTCTGAATTTTATACACGATTACACTTAAGTTAATCTTTCTTTACTTTCTTTTTATAGAAAGGTACTGTTACTTCTCTTATTTCTTTGGAGGATTTAGCTGACATTCATGTAATGGGGACACTCAAACATTTCTACAACAATATATTTATGCAGGAACAATGTGTATAATACTATCTTTTCTAAGAACAAATAAATGGATTTAAGAAGAAAATGCCCCTTTGAAATCATATATATTCTACGTGGCTCAATTAAAAACAATGTAAAAGCTTATTTCAAAAATTTATAAAAGTTCAGCAACAATCTCTTGTCAAAATGAATAAAAAAGGATTACAGTAAAAGCCCAAATGCTACATCAATTGGGACCCAATAAAGCAAACAAAGAGGCCAGTTCCCAGGAAGTTCTTGATTGCACATTTCCCCTTCTTTGCTCAAAGGTCAAAAACTGAGAATTATTCTGGAGTAGGAATGGCAACTCTATGACCCGTTGCTTAACACGTGTTTCTAAACTGGCTTGTAATTACCAGATTAATCTCAGAATATATTAAAAACCTATTTGCACAATCCATGGGCATGTAGGCATATAAAGAAGGGAACAACACGCTTTACCTTCACTGGCACAAAGCATCGCATAACAAGTATTTGTTTTCGCAGCTCTTGTAGCACAAGGAAGGAATAAATATAAACAGCAGGAAACACAAACAGTCATTGCGGTTAGAGGATGTCAGAGAGCGGAAGATGAATTCTGCCAGAAATAAGCATTGTCTCTGTATGTGGAAAAGCATCAGCGCTGTATCAGGGCTCTGAGCCATCCTCTCAGTGGGCTTATCCTGTGTTTACAGTAATCTTTGTTTCCCAAACTTGAAGGCAACTTGCCCCCTCCCTTTTTTTTGCCACATTCTTACATTAACTATCTAGGCATTAACTTTTTAATATTTCTTTTTTCTTTCAGGATCTTAGGGCTTTGGGCAAAAAATGTTGAGAAGATGTCAAATGTCTTATATCTATACACAACAAGAAAGAGTAACTACTGATAATTTTGTAAGCTGAATAATTCCTGTTTTCCATAATTGATGTTTTTCTTTTTGGTGTCCCTTTTGAAAATATTTTAAGAACAAATTTTATTGTAATATAACTGTTACTCACTTAAAGTTTCCCAGTATATTCCTCTACTTAAAAAGAGATGCACTCTTTTTTTCCCCTTTGTTTTTGGAGGCTTGGCAGGCTTAATTTGGTGTAGCTGTGGGAAGACTGGTGGTAGGATCAAAACGTCAGATCAGCTGAGTGAGGAGGAACAGGAAGCTGTACACTTCTGCCTCTTAATATGACTGAGAGTACTGAAGTGTCTAACCACCATCATGGCTTCTAGTAGGAAATTATATGAACACTTTTGATAATTCACTTATTCTGTAGCTACCACTGTAGACTGTTTTTGTTTAAGTAGCATAATTTCTAGAAAATGTTGTAAAATCAGAATCCTATTATGAATAGGACTTTGGGGCAATCAAGTATAAAGACATTAGAAGTTCTCTTAGTATATCTCATTTGCACGGGCAGAGGGAGTTGTACCATGGCTAAAGAAACAATAGCAATTGTTTTATGAGCACTGAGAAGGCAGGAAGCTGTGGATTTCTTATGCAAGTCCAAATGCAGCAGCTGGATTTGGCTTTATGAACCATGAAAAATAGTTCCCATCTGGAGGTTGGTGTTGAGTAAAGATGCCACAGTGAGACAGCGTTTTATACACGTCTAACACAATCATTGATGCTTTCTAGTTCTAATTGGAAAATAATTATTGATGGTCCATGAATTTTAATATCAAATACTCAAAATGCTCTCAGCCTTTGTGTATGATTTGTTTTATTCATTTGAAATAAATCAGGCAAAAAGCAAAAACCATCATTAAATTTCTTAATAGATAATTAGGCACTTAGTTATACAATTATAAGTACTTATCTTGAAATAAAATTCCTTTGTTAATAGTGGCAAATTATTTACCTCTTGAAAAAATGTATGTAGATACGTACAATTCCTCATGATATAGCATATTACAAATTATTTGTTCACCTTGATAAACCTTCTGTATGACTACATAATCTTGGAAGTTACATACATGCATAGAATCTTCTAGGTTATTTTACTGTGTTTTTTTTTTTAAGAAGGCATAGGCTCAAATACAGAAAAAATGTTTGACTATAACTTCAGTTTCACAAGATTAATACAGTACACAGAATCATGTTCTAATCCTTTCTGAATTTGTTATGGAAATTGATCAAATTGTTGCTTACTGTCAAGTTTTTTAGTAGAAGCTTTGCACTTAGCAAGGATAGAAATAACCCCCTCCCTCCAGTATGTTTTGGACATAATAAAATTGAAAAAATGAGCATATGAGTCTGGAAATATTTGTAGGTTGTCATGGACACTACATTATTTGAAATAAATGATTGGACTTCATTTAGTTAAGCATGCCAATATTATTGCTTAATGTCTTTGCTTATTGTTTCTTTAAGACTTTATTACTGAAGTTTTAGATTTTTTTCTTTAAAGGGTTCTTTTAAAATTTTTTTAAAAAGGAATTTCAGTAAAAAAGCCAGTTTAATTTTTAAATGACATTTGGTTTAATTTTTTATTGCTTTATAAATAATACCATTCAAAATTTCCACCTCCTCCCATCCTCCCATTTCCCTCTTGCTCCCCGACTCACTCTCTCCCCCTTCAGTCCTAAAAGAGGGCAGGGTACCCTGCTGTGTGGGAAGTCCAAGGCCCTCCCCTCTCCATCCAGGCCTAGGAAGGTATGCATCCAAACAGACTAAGATCCCAAAAAGCCAGCACATGCAGTGGAATCAAATCCCAGTGCCATTATCATTGGCTTCTCAGTCAGCCCCCATTGTCAACCACACTGAGAGAGTCCTATTTGATCACATGCTCGTTCAGTCCCAGTCTAGCTGGCCTTGGTGAGCTCCCATTAGAACAGTCACACTGTCTCAGTGGGTGGACCAACCCCTTGCGGTCCTGACTTCCTTGCTCATCTTCTCCCTCCTTCTGCTCTTCAACTGGACCTTGGGAGCTCAGTCCAGTGCTCCAATGTGGGTCTCTGTCTCTATCTCCATCCATTGCCGAAGGCTCTATAGTGATATTCAAGATATTCATCAGTGTGGCTATGGGACAAGGCCAGTTTAGGCACCCGCTCCTCTACTGCCCAAGGACCTAGCTGGGGACATCCTTGTGGACACCTGGGAACCCCTCTAGAGCCAAGTCTCTTGCCAACCCTAAAATGGCTCCCTTAATTAAGATATCTTCCTCCCCTGCTCCCATATCCGTCCTTCCTCCATCTCAACCCTCTCCTCCAAGCTCTCACCAATCCTTCTCTCTCTCCCTCTACCTTTCTCCCCACCCCACTCCCACCCCCACCCCCATGCTCCCAACTTTGCCAAATGATCTTGTCTGCTTCTAATTTCCAGGAGGATCTATATATGTTTTTCTTTGGGTGCACGTTATTATTTGGCTTCTCTAGGCTTGTGAGCTATAAGCTTAATGTCCTTTGTTTATGGCTAGAATCCACTAATGAGTGAGTACATACCAGATTCACCTTTTTGGGTCTGGGTTATCTCATTCAGGATAGTGTTTTCTATTTCCATCTATTTGCATGCAAAATTCAAGATGTCATTGTTTTTTACTGCTGAGTAGTACTCTAATGTGTATATGTGCCACACTTTCTTTATCCATTCTTCCATTGAGGGACTCCTAAGTTGTTTCCAGGTTTTGGCTATTACAAATAGTGCTGCCAAGAACATAGTTGAATAAATGTTTTTGTAGTATGATTAGGCAACTCTTGGGTATATTCCCAAGAGTGGTATTGCTGGATCCTGAGGTAGGTTGCTCCCAGTTTCCTGAGAAACCGCCACACTGATTTCCAAAGTGGTTGCACAAGTTTGCATTCCCACCAGCAATGGATGAGTGTTCCCGTTCCCCTTACTCCACATCATCTCCAGCATAGGCTATCACTGGTGTTTTGATTTTAGCCATTCTGACAGGTGTAAGATGGTATCTCAAAGTTGTTTTGATTTGCATTTCCTTGATTGCTAAGGAAGTTGAACATGACCTTAAGTATCTTTTGGCCATTTGAACTTCTGTTGAGAATTCTCTGTTCAGTTCAGTACTTCATTTTTTAATTGGGTTATTTAGAATTTTAATGTCTAGTTTCTTGAGTTCTTTATATATTTTGGAGATCAGGTCTTTTTCTGATGCGGGGTTGGTGAAGATCTTCTCCCATTCAGTAGGTTGCCTTTTTGTCTTAATGACTGTTTCCTTTGCTTTACCGAAGCTTCTCAGTTTCAGGAGGTCCCATTTATTCATTGTAGCTCTTATTGTCTATGCCACTGGAGTTATACATAGGAAGTGGTCTCCTGTGCCCATGTGTTGTAGACTACTTCCCACTTTCTCTTCTATCAGGTTCAGTGTGGTAAGATTTATATTGAGGTCTTTAATCCATTTGGACTTGAGTTTCGTGCATGCTGATAGATATGGATCTATTTTCATTCTTCTACAGGTTGACATCTAGTTATGCCAGCACCATTTGTTAATGATGCTTCCTTTCTTCCATTGTATAATTTTACCTCCTTTGTCAAAAATCAGGTGTTCATAGGTATGTGGATTAATATCTGGGTCTTCGATTTGATTCCATTGTTCATCGTCTCTGTTTTTATGCAGTTACCAAGCTGTTTTCATTACTGTAGGTATGTAATAGAATTTGAAGTCAGGGATGGTAATGCCTCTGTAAGTACCTTTATTGTATAGGATTATTTTGGCTATCCTGGGCTTTTTGTTTTTCCATATAAAGTTGATTATTGTTCTCTCAAGGACTGCGAAGAATTTTGTTGGGATTTTGATGGGGATTGCATTGAATCTATAGATTGCCTTTGGTAGAATTGCCATTTTTACTGTGTTAATCCTACCAGTCCAAGAGCATGGGAGATCCTTCCATTTTTCTGGTATCCTCTTCAATTTCTTTCTTCAAAGACTTAAAGTTCTTGTCAAATAGATCTTTAACTTCCTTGGTTAGTGTTACCCCAATATACTTTATGCTATTAGTGCTTATCGTGAAAGGTGATGTTTCTCTGATTTCCTGATTTGCTTCTTTATTCTTTGTATATGGGAGGGCTACTGATTTTTTTGAGTTGATCTTGTATCCCACCACATTACTGAAGGTATTTATCAGGTATAGGAGTTCTTTGGTAGAGTTTTTGGGCTCACTTATGTACACAATCATATCATCTGTAAATAATGAAAGTTTGATTTCTTACTTTCCAATTCGAATCCCCTTTATCTTCTTATGTTGTGTTATTGCTATTGCTAGAACTTCAAGCACTATATTGAAGAGGTATGGAGAGAGTGGACAGCCTTGTCTTGTTCCTGATTTTAGTGGAATGGCTTTGAGTTTCTCTGCATTTAATTTGGTGTTAGCTGTCGGCTTGCTGTATATTGCTTTTATTATACTTAGGTATGAACCTTGTATCCCTAATCTCCCCAAGACCTTTATCATAAAGGGGTGTTGAATTTTGTCAAATGCTTTTTCAGCATCTAATGAAATGATTGTATGGTTTTTTCTTTCAATTTATTTATATGATGGATTACAGTGATAGATTTTCATATGTTGAACCACCCCTGCATCTCTGGGATGAAGCCTACTTGATCATAATGGATAATTTTTTGATGTGTTCTTGGATTCGGTTTGCCAGTATTTAATTGAGAATTTTTGCATCGATGTTCATGAGTGAGCTTGGTCTCTAATGTCTTTCTTGGTTGAGTCTTTGTGTTGTTTTGGTAGAAGGTTAACTGTAGCTTCATAAAATGAGTTTGGCAATGACCCTTCTGTTTCTATTATGTGAAACACATTAAGGAGTATAGGTATTAGCTCTTCTTGGAAGTTCTGGTACAATTCTGCATTAAAACCATCTGGTCCTGAGCTTTTTTTGGTTGGGTGGTTTTTGATGACAGCCTTTATTTCCTCGTGACTTATAGGCCTATTTAAACTGTTTACCTGGTTCTGATTTAATTTTTGTATTAAATCTAAAAAAACTGTCCATTTCTTTTACATTTTCCAATTTTGTGGCATACAGGCTTTTGTAGTAAGACCTAATGATTCTCTGAGTTTCCTCAGTGTCTGTTGTTATGTCCCCTTGTCATTTCTGGTCTTGTTAATTTGCGTGTTCCCTCTCTGCCTTTTGATTAGTTTGGATAAGGGTTTGTCAATATTGTTTATTTTCTCAAAGATCCAACTCTTTGTTTCATTGATTCTTTGGATTGTTTTCTGTGTTTCTATTTTGTTGATTTCAGCCCTCAGTTTGATTATTTCCAGTCTTCTACTCTTTCTGGGTGAGTGCTTCTTTTTTTCTAGCGCTTTCAGGTGTGCTGTTAAGTCTCTAATGTGAGCTTTATGTGGGCACTTAGTGCTATGAACTTTCCTTTTAGTATTGCTTTCACAGTGTCCCATAGGTTTGGGTATGTTGTGTTTTTATTTTTGTTGAATTCAAGGAAGACTTTAATTTCTTTCTTTATTTCTTCCTTGACCTAGGCGTGGTTCAGTAGTTGACTGTTCATTTTCCATGAGTTTTCTGGGGGTACAATTGTTGTTGAAAGAAACTTTCTTCCATGGTGATCTGATAAGGCACAGGTGGTTACTACAATTTTTTTGTATCTGTGGATGTTTGCTCTGTTACCGAGTATGTGGTCAATTTTTGAGAAGGTTCCATGAGATGCTGACAAGAAGGTATATTCTTTTCTATTTGGGTGGAATGTTCTATAGATGTCTGTTAAGTCCATTTGATTCAATACATCTGTTAGTTCTCTTATTTCTCTGTTAAGTTTCTGTCTGGTTGACCTGTCCATTGGTGAGAGAGGAGTGTTGAAATCTCCTACTATTAGTGTGTGGGGTTTGATGTGAGCTTTGAGTTCTAGTAATGTTTCTTTTACATATGTGGGTGCTTTTATATTAGGGGCATAGATATTTATGATTGAGACTTCATCCTGATGAATTGTTCCTGTTATGAGTATAAAGTGTCCTTCTCCATCTCCTCTGGTTGATTTTAGTTTGAAATCAATTTTGTTAGATATTAGTATAGCCACACCCACTTGTTTCTTAGGTCTATTTGATTGGAAAACCTTTTCCCAACTCTTTACTCGGAGGTAGTATCTGTCTTTGTGGTTGAGGTGTGTTTCTTTTATACAGCAGAATGTTGGATCCTGTTTTCTCATCCATTCTCTTATCCTGTACCTTTATAGGTGAATTGAGTCCATTGATAGTAAGTGATATTAATGACCAGTGGTTGTTAACTACAGTTTTTTTTTTTTTTTGCGTGGTAGTGTTTGTGTGTTTCCCTTCTTTGAGTTGTCCTGGTGGAGGGTTTTCACATGTCTGTGTTATTTTGGTTGTTGTTGGCTTCCTTGGGTTGTGGTTTTCCTTCTAGTACTTTCTGTAAGGTTGGGTTTGTGGCTACGTATTGTTTAAATCTGTTTTTGTCCTGGAATATCTTGTTTTCTCCATTGATGGTGAAAGAAAGCTTTCCTAGGTATAGTAGTCTGGGCTTGCATCCATGGTCTCTTACTTCTTGTAGCACATCTATCCACAACCTTCTGGCTTTCATGGTTTCCATAGAGAAGTCAGGTGTAATTCTGATAGGTTTACCTTTATATGTTACTTGACCCTTTTCCTTTGCAGCTCTTAATATTCTTTCTTTATTCTGTATGTTTTTTATTTTGATTATTATATGTCGAGGGGATTTTTTTTGATCCAGTATATTCGGTGTTCTGTATGCTTCTTGTACCTTCATAGGAATATCCTTCTTTAGGTTGGGAAAGTTTTCTTCTATAATTTGGTTGAATATATTTTCTGGGCCTTTGAGCTGTTATTCTCCCTCTTCTACCCCTATTATTCTTAGGTTTGGTCTTTTCATGGTGTTCCAGATTTCCTGGATGTTTTGTGTTAAGAATTTGTTGGATTTGCTGTTTTCTTTGATCCATGAGTTTATTTCCTCTATAGTATCTTCAGAGCCTAATATTCTTTTTTCTATCTCTTGTATTCTGTTGGTTATTCTTGTCTCTGTAGTTCCTGTTCATTTACCCAGATTTTCCATATCCAGCCATTCCTCAGTTTGTGTTTTGTTTATTGCCTCTGTTTAGGTCTTCATGTCTTGAACTGTTTCCTTTACCTGTTTGATTGCTTTTTCTTGGTTTTCTTGGGTATCTTTGAGGGATTTATTAATTTCTTCCAACTTTTTGTTTGTCTTCTCTTCCATTTCTTTAAAGGAGTTCTTCATATCCTGTTTAAAGGCTTCTATTATTTTCATAATGTTTCATTTATTGTCGATTCCTGTTGCTTGTTCACTGGTTTCTGGTGTTGTCATTTTGCTTTTCAGGTTGTTGGAGGAATTCTTGTATTGGCGCCTGCCCATCTCTTCCTTCAAATGCGGGCAGGAGAGTCTTAGGATCTTCGTCCAATCTTTGCTGTGACTGACTGTGTACTTGTGGGATTTTCTTGGGTTTCCCTCTCTTAGGAACCCTCAGCACTGGATCTGGCTCTCAGATCCCCTCCACCTGAATTAGGCTGTGCTGGTGGACCTAAGTACCCCGTAGATGGAAAGGAGTGCTTGGGGGCAAGATGGGTTGGGGTAACTAGAGAAAGCCAGTAGCTGGGGAGACACCCTGCTGAATAGCCAGAAATGTTTAGCGAAATGGAGGAAGACTGTACTCCAGTCCTGGGGCCCTCCAGCTGGGCGGGCACACACTTACCCCTCTGGATGGATCTCTTCAGTGCAGGAGCGGGAACTCTTGCTGGGCCATGGACCTTGAAGACAAAAGGGCAGGCTTGTGGGTGGCAGGGTCGTGTAGAATAAAGAAGGCCCTGTAGTAGGAGCTGGAGGGGGACTGTACTCCATTCTAGAACTGTCCAGCCAGGTGGGCACACACTTACCCCTCTGGGTGGATCTCCCCAGTCGATATTTGGTTAAATAATGTCATATATGTGTCCTATATTTACATCATTTCTCCCACTCTTCTTCCCACCAACTCCTTTGTAAAAAGATTTATGGAATCTTTGAAAAATTATTATTGTTTTACACACACACAAGTGCACACACACACACAGGTACCAATAAAACTCTCTCAGTCCGTTTAGTGTCACTGCTATGCATATGTTTTGAGGGCTATTACTTGGGATTGGATAGCCCATTAGGAAGATCATCTCTGGATAAGAAGAATTTTCCCTTTCTTAGCAGTCATCATTTCCTGTAGTGACTCATGAGTGGTGGGGTCTTGTGAGCTTTCCCCTCATCCTTCTGGGCTTGTCAACTGGTAGGATCATTTTTATTCAGGCTTGTTCAAGCTGCCATATTGTTGAGATTTCATGGGTGCAGCTTGTCTTATAAAGAAGACACAATCTTGCAGCAGGCATCCAGGTCCTTAATATTTCCACCACCACTTCTATTGTGTTTCCTGAGTTTCAGGTGTAGGGGTTCAGTTAGAGATGCATCAACTGAGCCTGGGTAATTTGTTCTCTGCATTTTGACCAATTCTGGTTTTCTGTAATGGTCTCTATATGCTGCAAAAATAAGTTTCTTTGGTGACAGATGAGAACTACATGTACCTATGGGTATAAGAATAAACACTAAGAATGCAGTTAGAGATCTTAGCTCACTTAGGAAAGTAACAGCAGTGAGTTTTTGTCAGGGACCAGCCTTGACAAAAATACCTCTTGCCAGGATAGAGGCATGGGAATTTAGAAAATATTAGTAAAGAATATGAATATGCAAATAAAAACAATAAAATGGAGAAACGTATAGGATAGTCTCGGGAGGGAATTCTAGTGAGTAAGAAAATTTGTTTGCATTTAATTTTTAACTGCTTAAAATAGCCCTGACCCCAAAAGCTGGTAGTAAGATAAATGACTGCATTAACATGATACAAAGAGATGAACATACCAATTGAAGGTTGCAGGCTACATTTATAGTTAAACCTTCTGATGCTAGAACAAAACAAATCAGCTCACATCCTAGACCAAAACATGCTGTACACAAACCACTCTCTGGGTGGACTCTAAAGTTATCTCCATAAGGAAACTGAACCCTTAGTCATATCCTTAGACTTTTGTTGAAGGTAGGACCATACTTACTTCTCTGTTCCTGAAGTACAAGGTCTGGCTATTAGCCACACCTGTTGACAATAACCTTGAGAGAGCAGAACTTTCTGGTCTAAATCTAGGTGGGACCTTTGTTTGAGGTAGAAGCACGATCACCTTGAAGGAACTAGAGGTAAATTTCAACTCTCTGACCCTTGGTCAACATGGAAATAAGCTCACATTTTCGGGCCTCCACAGGTTTTCTTCAAGTATCCATGACCTCAGCAGCCAACAGTAGTTGACTAGGTTTAGAGTATTAGACATGAATTCTCTCCATGTCCTGTCTCTCCTTGGCTGGAAAGATGACTTAGTGGTTAAGAGCACCACCTGCTCTTCCAAAGGTCCTAAGTTTAATTCCCAGCAACCACATGGTGGCTCACAACCTGTGTCTAAAGTGTATCTTACACAACTGTGACCAAACCTGAGGGTTAGAAATAGTGTAGGTGAGTCTGATCAGACATAGGTTAGTGTACAGAATGAGCAACTGTAATCAGTCCTGGGGCTTGAGAAAAAACAAGAAGAAACTCCAAAGCCAACTTTAAAACATTTTCAAATACAAAAACTCTTTTAGTGTCTTTTTAGTTATAATGAAAATGCCATATAATAAAGAAGGCCAGAGGCAAACAAGAATATTAAAATCAACTAAACATTGTAGTAAAATTTTATTTATGGCACAATTTACTAGGTAATTTTCCCTGTGTTGTGGTTTTCCTTTAATGTTTAGTTCTAAAACTAATTTTCTAACTTGAAGCCAGGCCACTGAATTTTAGAACTGTGTTTTTATTATTTCAAACTAACTTTTCCTTTCTTGAAATTACATGTTATATTTAAATTTACTTAAAATACCTTATATTTCCACAGAGTTTAATCTATCCTGGTGAGTAGAAGGTAGATAATATGCATGGTAGCGAGGGGTTTTATTTGATTCGTTTTTTTCTGTTTGCTCCACTGTGCTGTCACACAGCACAGAGTTGATCCATCCTCCATGTTCTTTTCCTGGCTACAGATTTGCAGCATCATTATTATCCTTAAGGTCTACTATAAAGATAAATAATGGCTAATGGAACTTAAGAGCTATAACATACGGCTGTGTACCTGATACAAGTTGTGACTGAGAGTTCAATGGTGTACATAGTGACAATACCACCAGACTGGGGACTCAGGTCCTTAGCAGGATGGAGTAGAATGACTTGAAAACTATAACTTACAAATCTTAATTCTGAAATTTCCTATTTAATGTTTTCAGATTGAGGTTAATCATAAATAATTGGAGCGTGAAATCTGAAAGCATAAAGAAGCAGAGTTTACTTCATGTAGCTTCAAGTTTTCATTATAACATACTTGTACATTTTAATGGAAATGAATATTCTATCTTTAAGTACATTATTCTTTTTAAAAATTGAAACGCTGTTTTCAGTTTTATGACTAGTGAGCCATACACATATAACAAATACTGGTTGTTCTTTATACTTAAGGAAGCACCGAGTCAGTGACTGTAATGGTCTATCCTGTCCCTTTAAGAGACAAGCCCCACCCACTCCCTCCCCTGTCCACTGAGGCAAGCAGATCTTCCTTCCACTTGCAGCCTGAGCTCCTTCCTTTCTGTCTCCCTCCTAAAGAGGCAGCTACTGCCTTTCTCCCTTCTCTCCACTTCTCCCCTCCCCCCTTTCTCTATGCTCTTCTCCCTTCTCCCTTCCCCTTTTCAGTTTCCCCTCCATAACCCACTCAATCAATATCCAGCCTCACTCTGCCTGGTGTGCCTAATAGGTCTCGTTTTCTCACCTGCTGCGTGGCTCCCTGCCTGGGACCGGCTGCCTTTGTGATCCAGCATGGCCTCGTGCCCACTACCCACTGCCACCACTGGGGGACCTGCAGCCTTTTACCATAACAGTGACCATAACAGTGACATTTATCCATGGTTGCAGACAATTGATTCTCACAGAGAAGTAGGCAGAAGCCTCAAAAGCCCCAAGTACCACACCAAGCAGCCTGTCACAGCTCCAAGGACAGTCCACTTGCCTTGTTCATTCTCTTACATGAACTGGCCAAACACTAATTCTTCCATCTATTTTTTTCTTCTTCTGCGACTTTTAAGTCATTTGCAAAAAAAAAAAGAGCATTAGAAACCGTAAATCTTAAAATAGTAAAGAATTATACTAGCAATTAAATGCCAGATTGGAAAGGCCTGCTTTATATTGAACTTCCTAGCAACACCATTAAACAAAAATCCAAAAGGAGCTTGATGGTGACATCAAAGATCTTTGTAAAATTTCAAACTTTAAAAATATCATTTTGGTATTATTCATCTCTACTTCCTTCTTCTCCTTTTGGGTCAGCCCTCCTACCTTCCCAGGTTGAGCCCACTGCTTGTTTTGCCCATTTCTCTTTGCACATCACCTGTATTCTGCTATTCCTCTTCCAAGCCCTACCTCCATGATCTTTTAAACTTTCATGCTAGGAGCTAGGAACCTCAAATGAGAGAGAACACGTGGGTTTGTTTTTCTAGGTCTGAGTTTCCTCTCTCAATGTAATTGTTTCTAGTCTTGTCTGTTAATCTGCATATTTTGTGATTTTATTTTTCTTTAGAGTTGAATAGTATTACATCGTGTATCTGTACCACGCTTTCATTACTCATTCATTTGTTGACGAACATGTGGGTTGTTACTATTTCCTAGTTGTTGTGAATAGAGAAGCAAAGATCTTGACTGAGCAAAGAGGTTTGGAGTAGAATATTGAGCCCTTCGGGCACATGTTGAGGAGTGGGATAGCTGGGTCATATGCTAGATTTTGTTTTCTGAGGCTTGTCCGTGTGACTTTTTGGAGTGGCCGTTTCAGTTTGTAAGCCCATCAACACACAAACTCATCATCATTTGTTGTCATTTGTTTTCTTGAACTTAGTCATTCTGATTGGGGTAAAATAAAGCTTAAAGCTGTTTTCATTCGCATTTTCCTAATTGGAAGGGATATGGATATGAAAGATGAACATTTGTCATGGAAATTCATTCAGCCAATAGCCTTTTGGATACTAGCCCATTAGGGTGTGGTCTGAGGTGCTATAATCACAGACAGGAAGCGTGTGTGCTCTCTTTATTACAGGCTCTTCGGACCTCGATAATTTTGCCTACAAACATTTTTTGAGCTATTTCTTATCTATTTTTATTTCTTATACTGAGAACTCTGTTTAGATACTTTATGTATTTTTAAATTGTGTCATTTACTTCCTTAAACTTCTGGTTTTTGAGTTCTTCATGTATTCTTAATAATAACTCTATCAGATGTATAGCTGACAAAGATTCCCCACTCTGTGGGTTCTTTCTTCATTCAATTGATTGTTTTCTCAGCTATATGGAAGTTTCGTGAGGATTCACTTGTCAGTTATCAATTGTTTACCTTAATTCCTGGACAAATGGAGTCCTATTCAGAAAGTCTTTCCCTACACTTAAATCTTATGATACTGCTTATGTCTTCTTTTAGCAGTTTTAGCATCTAAAGTTTTCTTTGCTAGGGTTGTTGTTGTTGTTTATGAGACCGAATTTTTCTGTGTTGCCCTGCCTGTCTTGGGAACTCCCCCCCAACCCCCACATCCTTGAACTGGGCTAGCCTTGAACTCAGAGAGATTCACTTCCCTCTGCTTCTAGAGTGCTGGGATTATAGGTGTGTGCACTACCACTGTCTGACTTGCTCTTCAGGTTTTAAATTGAGGTTTTTGAACCACTTGGAGATATTTTTTGTGTAGAATGATAAATGTGGGCTTAATTTCATACTTATGGATGTGGAAACCCAGTTTTCCCAGCACCATTTGTTGAAGATGCTGTCTTTTCTCCAGTGTATGTGTTTTTGCCTCTTTGCCAAACATCAGAAAGCTCTAGTTATGAGTCTTACATTATATATTTACCTAATAATACATTTATACCAATAAAACCCCAGTACCAAGCACAAGAAATCTCCTTTGGAATGGTTTGTTGTGGTAGTTCAAGTGATTTTCAAAACAGTGTAGACTCTAGATGTTGTTCTTGGTTGCTGCTCAGAGATTTAAGGTAAGCCCCTATCGCAGAAGGCATCACACACTTAGACACAGGATTCAGATTATTTGAGCTGGATCTAACTTCAAAGCTTATTTCCTGTGGCATAGCTTCCACATTATCGGAAAGTACTATACAAGCTGATAAGGCAGGGAAGCAATTGACAGTTCTACCCAGGTATGACACCTACAAAACCCAACAGTGGCCAGCATGACAAAATATTCACAACAATACAAGAAGTGGCACTTACATGTTGGTTGTCTAGTTAAATTTAAAGTCTACTCAACAAGAGGGAAAGCATGTCTTGTGCAAGAAGCCTAGTCCCGGACTCAGGGCCAGTGAGGTCATGAATCTTAGAAAAGAATCTACTATCACCACCTTTCTAGACTAGATTTTTTTTCTTTTCAAAACAGGGTTTCTCCATGTAACAGCTCTGGCTGTCCCGGAACTTTCTTTGTAGATCAAAGATTCCCCTCAAACTCGCAGAGATCCCCCTGTCTCTGCCTCCTGAGTGCTGGTATTAAAGGTGCACCCCACAACCCCTCTGGCTAGATT
>PVIU01023863.1:0-26596 GCA_004026605.1 Ondatra zibethicus | reverse complement strand
ATCATCCTTGTTGCCAACAGCAATGGTCTGCCCATCGGGACTCCAGCAGATACTAATGTTCTCCCCTTTGGTGTTCACAGTGGCAATGCATTTTGTAGTCCTCACATCCCAGATGCAAATGGTTTTATCTCCAGACGCACTGACAAAGAGGTCAGGGTTGCTTGGATGCCAGCAAAGCTAATCCACACTATCTCCATGTCCCCGGTAGTTGTTTTCTTTGACCAGTCGGTCCTTTTCCACCAAGAACACGCTGGCAGTCTTGTCGAAGGACACCGAGGCTAAGTGACTGCCATGCAGCTCCAGGCCACCAAATGCACCTTGGCACTAAATGCACACCGGGAACTCGCGCATCTTGCTGTGGCCTCAGAACAGTTCCTGTACCCCGAGCACGTAGCGAGACAAGCCACTGCTCATAGAACACCAGGACACCATCAAACAGGGACCACTTTGGGTCCCCGGCAGGAGCCTGAGGATCGATGTGAGCACCACCATGCTGCTCTCAGGAAAGACTGCTTACCGGCGGCTAGATAACTGGGCCTGGCACCGACGCCGCGCGTATTCGCTGGGCGTATGATAATTTCTTATATGTTCCTTGTACAGACTTTTGGAAATAATTCTTGTACCTTTGTATTTCCTCCATCCTGCCTCCTAAAATAGAGATGCTATCTTGTAACACAATGTCTAATGTAGCATCTCTTTGTATGGCTCTCTGTTGACCTGGAGAATTTTAAGTGTCTGAGACTTATTAGTGCGACATCATGCATTTCTGGACTTTCATTAAAGAAAAATAAAAAAATAATTTTGATTGATTAAGTTAACCATGCCATGCCATTACTACCAGAATCATAATAAAATCAACTTCTAATTATCCTTTCTGTCATATAAGTTATTTTATCCATTTCCCACGATGCTTCCCTTGAAAATACCAACTAAAATGTGAAATAATTTACATGTGTGAAAACATAAACAGAAAACTGGACGAGGAAGTTTTTTTAAAAGATACTTTACGGAAAGTTTAAGGATTTCTACAAAGGTAAAAAAAATAGAGATATTTAAACTGGAATGTTCTCAGTAAGACTTTATAAAAGAAAGAGAAGCCCTTAGAGGTTGCTTTAAAAAAAAAAGACAAAACAAGAAACAACTGTCTTCACAGAATCAGGTCATCTACAAACAGATGAAAAAAACAATGAATTTTTAGTAATGACAACAAACATAATTAGACAATTAGTCATAATGTCTTCAGTGTTCCAAGGGAATTAGCTCAGCCTTAGACCCTTATGAGGGCTTAGTCCTTCAAGGTTAAGCATGAAATAAAAACAATTCCTTTAATTTGGAGAGTTTAGTACTATAAAAATGATTCCAGAAAGAAAACAACCCAATCAAAATGATTTGCACCATAAGAAAAAATGTCAGCTAAATTCATGGTAAATCCGTATAGTAATACCAGGCCTCCCCATTGCAGACAGAGGGCTACACTCTTAAGGCTAACCTTCATTTAGCTTTCTATGGACCATACTGCCACAGGACAAAATTACCCTTCCTATGATCATACGGTATTTGTGGAAACTGATAGTCCTTGCTAGAAGTAAGGATAGGGCCTGTAGAAATATGTAACTTTCCCAGAGAGTCTATATCAGCAGTCCTAAACCCTTTGGGGGTAGCATATCAGATAACCTGCATATCAGATATTTACATTATGATTCAAAACAGTAGCAAGATTGCAGTTATGAAGCAACAATGAAATAATTATGGGGTTGGGGTCACCACACAGGAGGAGCTGTATTAAAGGCTCGAAGCATTGGGAAGGTTAAAAACCACTGCCCTAGATTCTTCTTGTCTTATGCTATCTGGGTGACAGTTACATATGCTGCTTTAGTCATTCATGACACTATAATCCAAGTTTGCAGACATTTCTTTTCCAGAATTTGAACCGTATAAACTAGGGACTTGAGAGACACATGAAGGGTGACTTAGTGACTTTGGCGGGCTGCATCCCCGTGTAGTTTGCACTACTGTGTAATCAATCTCTGTTGCACAGATTTATTTGTCCAGGTGGACTGATATGAGTCACTCTTTGAGCTGTGGGCACAAAATCACATTGGAGGCAGACATTACTTTTAGATTTCCCCAGTGTTCTAGTCCACCGTACCTTAGAATGTGACTAAATAATGAAGAGACTAATGTTGAATGAGGTCACAAAAGTGGGACTCCTGTCTAATATGGAGGAAATAAAGATGGCATTTGTAATGGCAAGCACTAGGGAATCTGAGTGGCCAAAGAAAGGCTGCTTATTTTATGTGTCAGGTTGAGCACTACTGACCGAGAGATGAAAATGCCACAGTAATACAAGTAGCAGGTTTTAGATCCTTGAGTGTAGATCTCTTCTCTCCTTCCTCCATTAGCTGTGGAATCTGGAGGGTATAATCTTATATTTCATCTGGCACCTACTTTTTGTCTACATCTCAAGAAAACCATGATATTATCTCTACATTTAGGATCCGGTTTATTTCAAACCTTTCTGGACCCATGATCTTGTTCTTTAGGCATTGTTGGCTGTTAATAATTTTCTGTTCTATATTTCTTAGTTGAGTGGGGTTAGCTGAACGAGCAGGCTTTAGCAGAGGCCCGGTGTTTCCTGTTTATTTGTCGCTTGATGCAAGATGATTCAAGGTATTTATGACAATGCACCATTTTCATGATTTTAATTAAATGTATTTTAAATTTTTCCTATATATTTACTGTATTTACAACATTTGTTCTCTCTGTTTCCTCCCTCCAACATCTACCATGTATTCCCCAATCTACTCCCTCTTAAATACATGGCTTCTTTTTCTTTAATTATTTTATATGAGCATATACAGATCAATGAATACAGCCTGCTAAATGCATTCAATGTTGCTTGAATGTTTATGGCTTCAGGGTTAGCCACCTGATATTGGATGACCAATCAAGGCACTCATTTTTGGAGAGGATAAAAAAAAAGAAAGAAAAAAAACTTGCTCCCAAAGCAATTTTGGGTCTAACTCCACTAACACATCTATGCCTCTCTCCGAGAGTTTTGCACTTTGGACACCAATCATCTCTCCTGTCCTGGAACCCTTAGATGGCTATTCTTCTGACCAGAATGGTCCCCTATTCATACAAACCCTTCCTTTCCTCACTTAAATGTCACTGTTAACCCCCGTGACACAGATTTCTTCATCATGTATGTATACAAATATTAATTTTCAGTAAAATTTCTTGATTTTGTTATAAACTTTGGCAGGATTCCTTGTTTATGACATATAATATATTTTCTGGCTTATTATAAATAAAGTAATAACCTTTATTCAAATACTTAACTTAGTACACAAATAGGCAAGTAGAAGTACTGAATAAAGGACAGCACAAATTTTGGTGATGATGACAGCTGAATAGAACACTGATCTCCACTTTATATTCCGCCCACAGTACTCCATTTGTAGAATCTGCATGAAAAATAAATGCATATTATATTGCATAATAAATAAATACAGAGAAGAAATGACTGTGGGATACACAGGCCCAATTGAATCATTTACAACACAGCCCCAACATCTAAGGTTCAGGGCACAATGTGGAGGTAAGGGTGGAGAGAATGTAATAGTCAGCGGACCAGACCATCTGTTATGAGAGTATTTTCTTTGCATATGAGTGGAAGATGCAACTATGAAATTTTAATGATATCATTGCTAAAATACACACAAGATATACATCCAAGACCTATGCATATGATGACAACGCATGGCAAGTCAATGTGGATGCGAAAATACTCACAGGACCCAGTCCCTGTTGTAGAGTTACAGGCAACTAATGACAACTCTGGTTACAAACCAGGGAAGACGTTATAGTCTCAGCATTCTCTCTCATTTCAATATAATATATATAGACATCAATCAGTCCCCTACATTATGTTGCTTGTACATATCCTTATCAGATGTGTATGGTTATAAAGATTAAAATTTAGATTAATATAATTTTTAAATAGAAACCTAAAAAAATTTAGGTTGAATCCTTTGGTATGATAGAAAGAGTCCTTGGGGTTAGGGAGAAACCTGGTGCTAAGGAAATTCCTGGGGATCCACAAGGATGACCCCAGCTAAGAATCCTAGCAATAGTAAAGAGGGAGTCTGAACTGGCCTGGCTTATAGTCAGATTCGTGACTACCCTAACATTTATCATAGAATCTACAACCAGTAACTGATGGAAGCATATTCAGAAATCTACAGCAAGCACTGGGCTGAGCTCCTGGAGTTCAGTTGAAGAGAGGCAAGAGAGATCATATGAACACGAGGGGTCAAGGTCATGATGGTGAAAACCACACTGACCCATGCTAGTGGGAGCTCATGGATTCTTCAAACTCACAGAGATCCGCCTGCCTCTTCCTCACGAGTGCTGGGATTAAAGGCTTGTGCCACCACCGCCTGGCCAGCAATCAGGTCTTATCCTGGATGCATGAACTGGCTTTTTGAAGCCCATTCCCTATGGTGGGACACCTTGCTCAGCCTTGATGCAGGAGAGGCCTGGTCCTGCCTCAATTTGATATGCCAAACTTTGTTGGCGCCACAAAGGAGGCCTTGCTCCATCTACGGAGTGGATGGGGGTGGGATGGTAGGAGGTGAGTGGATGGGAGAAGGGGAGGGAGGGAAATTGGGGTTGGTATGTATAACAAAACAAAAAAAATATCAAACTATGACAAATTATTTTTTCCAACCCATCAGTCACTCCTTTTTTCCTCCTTTTCATTTTCAGTTCCTTTCTCAATCTGGTTTAGAAAATAATGTAATCATGATATCAGAGTTAGACTATCTATGGAGCAAGAACCATTTTTTTGAAACTTCATGTCACTACAAAGGCATACAATAACTTCTGAAAACAAATTATACAATTTGACAGAAGGAATCCATGTGAAGTATATTTTGGTCCCTTTCCAGGGAACGCAAAAAGTCTTTGAAATAATGAGAACTGTACATGTACCCTTCAGCAAGACACAGAATGACAAAATGCTCAGAAATGTATTGCGTACCTTTTTGAAAGAATCACTTCATCTATTTGAGATGCACTAAACTACGATCTAGGTCACTCTATCCTTGGTCTCCTTTCAGCAATAGGTGATTTCTTAGAATTATTCTAGACGAAGCTTTTATGGGAACAATCGGCATGCAGCATCCACCCAGGGGAATAGCCAGAACTGACGCAAAAATTATTACCTCTATCATTCATGACTAAAACCCAGGGAAAAAATCAACTGCTGGAAACAACCTGTTCCCACAAGGTCATATTCACTAACCAAAAGAAAGAAAGAATCATCACACCTTTAACTGGGTCTTCTCGCATGGGTCAGAAAGATTGCCATAAATATGCATGGGAGGAAGAAAGCCTTCGTGCTTTTCTACTTGATCGTAGCCAAAAGATCAAGATGTCAACCCTTGCTAATTTTATAGTTTTATAAATGCATACCAGTTTTATTCTCTCTCTCTCTCCCTCTCCCCACTTTCTCTTTGCATGTAGCTCAGTTACTGAATTTAATGGAATTTCAAATTTCTACTGTCAAAGGAAAAAATGGGTAAAATATAAACTTTTCTAATTTTTGAAGATAGTTTTCTAAAATGATGAAAAGTGGCCATTTTTTTAGCCCTCTGATGTGATGACCTGAAAAGTATCAAGTTCATTGAAATCTATGATATTTATATGATGTGATATTTTCCTCAGTATGCTTGAATAGTTTTATCACCATTGGTTAATAAAGAAGCTGTTTGGGCCAAAGGCTTAGCAGAATATAGCCAGGATGGAAGAGATAAATACAGAGAAAGTAGGTGGAGTCAAGGAGATGCCATGTAGCTGCTGAAGGAGACAGATGCCAGATCCTTACCAGTAAACCACAGCCTCTTGCCGATACACAGATTAAAAGAAATGGGTTCATTTAAGATGTAAGAGTTAGTTAATAAGAAGGCTAAGCTAATAGACCAAGCAATGTTGTAATTAATATAGTATCTGTGTGATTATTTGTGTCTAAGTGGTCAGGAAATGAAGGACCAGTCTCTGGTTACATTTATATAATAAATGGTAATACATGGTAAAAAGTGAAATATTGTCAAAGCATTGTCACTGTCTTATTTAGGGTTTCTGTAATTGTGAAGAGTCACCATAACCATGGCAACTCTTACTTAGGAAAATATTTAATTGGGGTGGGGGTCTTACAGTTTCAGAGGTTCAGTTCATTATCATCACGGAGTGGAACATGGCACCTGAGAATATGGCAGCTGGCAGGCAGACATGGTGCTGCATCTTGATCCAACATCAACAGGAAATGAACTGTCTCACAGAGAATGGCCAAGGTATATATGAGATCTCAAAACCCACCTCTAGAGGGACATGCTTCCTTCAACAAGACCATAACCACCCCAACAAGGTCACACCTCCAAATAGTGTCATTTCCTTTGGTGACTATTTTCTTTCAAACTACCACATCACCTAAGGTTTAAGTAGAGAAAGTTTGGTAAAGTATTGTTAATGTTTATTATGTCTTCTGGGCTAGTATTTACAAGTATTTGTGCAATTCTGTGTTTGGGGATACTAGTGGATTTTGCTTGTTTGACAGTAAAATGATAGGCTCACCAAGTCTGCTTTAGCCCCAACTCTTCAAGGTACTGTGCATCAGCAAAGGGCCATGTCTCAGAACAGCTCATCACATTGCAGGTTACTATAGTTTTACATCTTGGATTCACGAATATATCTCTAAGCAGTAGTTTCTGGTTGGAGAGTAAAATCTATTGCTCATCAAACCCATGTGGAGGACCCTGGAGAAACTGTCTGAAAAGTAGATTGTTTTAGTCTAAGAAATGATTATGTTGATATTTCATGCTGACCTGTTTAAAAATAAATGAAGGCTAAACCTGCCCATCTCTGAGCTTCCAATAACCTGAAGACCTCTTCAAACCAAGGCAGAGCTTATGACCAGCTACACCATTATGTCTTCTTCGAGGGATAGTATGCTTGTGAAGTCATTTTCACCAAACAGTACCAAGGCTGTGATTCCTTCATGTTTTGCTGAATTCCTTGTATCTTTTTTGGGTGGTTATCAGTCTGCTGATCGTTTGTAGCCTCTGGCTACTGCTGTGAAAGGAAATGGTTTGATCTTGGCAAAGTAAAACAATTCACTTCATTTTAGAGCCATATGCAATTCTTCTTCTGCTGTTATAAATAGAACATCAACCATCCTAAGTAAAACATAGGTGAAAATTTCTTAAATACTTTGAGTCACACAACTCCTTGACTGGGCCATATACTTGAAAGGGAACTTATCTTTCTACAGTAATTATTTCCTAGACCTGTGACTATGGCGTACCAAATTATTGTCGCTTCTATTGTCCTGAAGCTTCCTCTTACGTTTTCTTTCGAGATTTGTCATGGATTAATCCTTATTTTAGGGCCTCAGTTTCATTCTATTTTCTACATGAGACAGAGACTTTGGAATAATAGAAGTTTAGATAGGTGCCCAAACTCCCTCTTTTGAATTTTGATACTATTTATCGAGCACCATTTGAGGAAACATTTTTAATGTTTTATCCACTAGATGATCCCGCATCCCTATGTAAATCAATTGACAATATGCATTCAGGCTTATTACTGGAACATATTATTCCATATCAAACTGCTAGACTTTAAAGACTTTTTGGTAAATTTTGAATAGAGAAAATGCAAGGCCTTTCTAGTTTGTATTTGCCAATATGAATCTGACTATTTGATGCCCCTTGAAATCACATATGATGAATTTTGTGTTGCAAAGTTTTTAGTTTTGGTGTAAACATTGAGATTTTGATGGATATTGCACATCTTCCTAGGTCACTTTGGGAAATATTGACTTCTTAATAATATTTGTCTTCTAACTCATGAATATTGGCTATGTTTTCACTGTGTTAGGTCTGTTCAAATTTTTATTAGAAAAGTTTCATATTGTAAAATCCTCCCACCTTTATTAATTTGTAGATATTTTATGTTGTAACTATCAATAGAAATATTTACTTAATTTATATGATATATCACTAATTGTTAATGTACAGAACTGCAAATTTATTTTTATCATTTCCGTTTTGAAATTTTTAAGTACTAAGCATTTGTTTGCATTTGTTGCATGTGTTTGTGTGTATGTGTGTGTTACTGTTCATGTGGTCACATCATCTGCCATAGGATACCAACAATTTATATAGGAATGTCTCTGTTACCTTCAATGCTTTTGTAGTAGAGACGCTTGATTAAAATGAATAGCTATAAAAATATTAAAGGAATAATCATCAGTAGAGTCAGAGTGATGGGTATTGACTGAGTGTGACAGGTTCAAAATCTACCTTAAGTTAAGGGATCAGGGCAGTCCGTTTAACATCTCCAAGCCTCCCTAAATGTCGTGTGATATATTATGATTGTGTTATGACAAATAAATCATAAAGCTTGCTTAGAGTCAGAAGGCAGAGCTGGCCACTAACTGACCATAGGGATTAGGAGGACTGTAGACAGAGAGGATACAGGAAGTGGTAAGGCGGGGCCAAGGGGGGATCTTTGTACTTTTGGACTGAGGAATAATAGAGGGTAGGAAATGTTTGTGGCAGGATCTCCTGGAGCGACAGAAACTTCTTCCTACACATAACTCTGTAACTAACTGCTCCGTTTTTAGTTCTCAGTTGGGTGTTGTTGAGGCACTCTTAGGACCTTGTTCATGTCTATTACAGAAAATCTAAAAGAAGGACAGGGTTACAGGAGAAATATTACAGTTTTTAAATTATCTTAGAAAATAGTGCTATATGATTAATCTATTAAAAGCTAACAAGTGCACAATGATCTGAGAATAACTGAAAATAAGTATGAGAATAACTGAAAATAAGTAATAAATACTTCACTGTAAATAAAATATTATACCACTTCTGTTAAGGCTCAGGGAATATTGGAGAAGAGGTGACCGTAAGAATGCAAGTCAGATGAGCAAGCAGGGCTGTGATGCGCCATCTACTGGGAAGAATAGATATTGCAGCCATGAACTCAGCAGTGGCAGAAGTCTCTTCTGAGGCGGCCTAAAATGTTCAAGCATCAAGGGGAGAGGGGCTCAGGGATCCTACTCCTCACTGCTTCACGATTAATAGGTTATGGTTGAGGGGGATGGGTCATTGCCTTCAGTTGTTTACCCCCTGGTTAGATCACCCGAGTTCCAGTGGATAGTTACAATCCAGCGGCCGTACAAATAGCCTTGGGTAAACGAAATATTTCACAAAACAAAACCAAAAGTTAGGAATCCGTGAAAAGACTGGAGGAGTTCAGGCGTACTTAGGTGTGGGAGGGAGACTTATTTAAAAGGATAGCGGCAGAGAATGATCAGAATCCATCATATACAGGTATGAAATTGTCAGGGACAAACTAAAAAAGGTAAATAAAGCTGACAAAGAAAGTGAAAAACAAAGCAAAACAAATAAAATAAAATAAGAATCCCATAAGTCACGAATCCAAAATCTGATCCAACAGAAAAGAAAACCATGCTACTTTTATACTTTATTTTTTTAAAAGAGGTATTTATTATGTACGCAGTGTTCTGCCTGCGTGCATGCCTGCGTGCTAGAAGAGGGCACTAGAGTCAATATTGATGGTTGTGAGCCGCCATGTGGAATTGAACTCCGGATCTCTGGAAGAGCAGTCAGTGCTCGCAACCTCTGAGCCATCTCTCCAGCCCCTACTTTTACACTTTGGCGTTTTCCCGCTCCACCCCCACTCCCTTTGATGTGCGCTGTGGATGTTTCTCATCGTGTGCCTGAGGCTGGGTGTCTCCATTCCGCCCCACCTTGATATGTTGAGGAAGGGTCTCTCAGCAAATCCGAGGCTAATGGAGGTGGCTGGATTGGCTGGAAGTGAACGTCAATCATAGGTCTGCCTGTGTTTCCTCTTGCCAAGGCTGAAGTTACAGGAACAAGCAAACATCCATCCATTCCTTCTTTTTATATATCTTCCGAGGATGCATACTCACACTGGCATGTCAGACGCTTTACAGAAAAAAAAATCTTCTTGTCCTTTTAGCATCTTATGCCACCTTATATTTCATTTGAAATTAACATTAGCATAATTTTTGGTTGTAAGCTATATCATGAATAAAGCTGGTTATTCATCTGTATAACACACATGGATTTTCTTTTTTGTTTTATAACTTTGAGGATATAACTGGAGGCAAAGGAGATAAAGTAAGGTAGAAACATTACAGCACTTTTTTTTTTTTGGTTGTTGTTATTATCTTGTTTCCTGGAGGTTTTGTTTTGTTCTGTTTTAATAAGACCTCTATATCCAATGCTGGCCAGAACCTAAAATTGTAGCACTGCCATGCCTTGGATTTGAGCTTTCTTCCATCCTCCAGAATGCGAGGATTAGAGACTTGGCACCTGGGCAGTATTCTATTCTTGAATTAAAGGTTAAAATTAAGGGAAGCAGAGTAGAATTCCTAAAACTGTTTTTACCAATGTGGCGAGGCTTTTTAAACTTCTGGTTTTTTTGTATTATGTTGCCACCTAGTGGTGACAACTGGTAAGAAAAACAAAAGTGCCCTGCAATACCTGGGAAGTACATTATCTGAGAGAATTTGCTATGGCGCATGTTTGAGGAAAAGGCAACTGGAGGAATTGCTGGTATGGAGAGCAAAGAGGGCAGTGGTAATTGGCCGTCTTGGTTTGTGTTGTCTGAACCATATTTCATGACATCCGATAACTATTCAATAGTCTTTTTATAAATAAAATATGCATAAATTTAAAATTAAAGAGAAACAAAGTGTCAATACTTTGATATAGAAAACCCCATAGTGAATAACATGGACTAAAGACGAAAGGTAAGACCTGAATCAATGAAAACTCTTTAAGAGGCGGGTTCTTATGGTACACGGTAAGGAATTTTGGACAATACTGTGAAGCACGGAAATGAAACAAAATGCAGATAAATGGTATTGCATTCATCTAAAGCTGCTACACTTGAATGGAGACAATCAGCGGAGTGAACAGACAATCTAGAGAATAGAGCAAATTCAAAAAAAATTACAAACTGTACATCGAAGGACTTAATGCCCAGAATGTCTGAAGTTCTAAAGAGCACAATTGGCCGGGCAATGGTGGCACACGTCTTTAATCCCAGCACTGTGAGTTCGAGGCCAGCCTGGTCTACAAGAGCTAGTTCCAGGACAAGCTCCAAAGCCACAGAGAAACCTTGTCTCGAAAAACCAAAAAAAAAAAAAAAAAAAAACAACAAAAACAAAACAAAAACCAAAAACGCAACCAAAATAAAAACTTAAAAGCTAAATATACTAATCAAATGGGAAATGGGTCTCGTTAACTCAACCAAAATGATATTTCCAGCTTCATTAGCTTACTTGAATATTTTACAATTTAATGTATCATTACAGCCAAATGAAATTCCATTGTGCGTACTGGGGAGACAGCTTAGCAGTTAAGAACAGATATTGCTCTTTCAAAGGTCTTGAATTCAGCTCCCAGAATCCACACTGGTTCATTCAGATTCTCCTGCAACTCCAGGAAATTTGACGCCTCAAGCCTCTACATACATAATACAATAACATAATATAATAATAAAATAAAATCCTTAAAAATTCCTTATAAATATGTACAATATTTTCATTATCCATTCAAATTGGTGGGCATCTAGGTGGTTTCCATTCTTTTTTCTTTTTTTGGCTATTGTGACCTGAGCTGCAATGAATATCGAGGAGCATGAATATCTGTAGTGGGATATAATTTCTTTTTGAGTATCTATATAGGATTGGTATAGCTTGGTAACATGGTAAATCTATTTCTAGCTTTGTGAGGATTCTGCACACCGAATTCCAAAGGGGCTGTACAGTTTTGTACTCTGGCCATAAGTGAATAAATATCTCCATTTCACCAAATCACACCAGCAATTATCAATTTTGTTGTTTGCTTGATTTTTGTTTTATTGTTTTTTTTTTTATTTTGTACCTTAACCAGTAGGACTGGAGAAAATTAATACACCAAAGTGAATCAAATTTGCATTTTCATTCTCTCTTACAGGTAGATTCTAGATTTCAATATTTATTTATGTATTCCCATAGATCTAAACATTTAGATTGGAGTACGCCATAGAAGGTTGCTGGGTTTGAAAGAGAATTGCCCTATAGACTTGCACTTTAGTGAGAGGAAATGTTTGTGAAGGATAAGGAAGTGTGGTCTTGTTGGAGTAAGGTGTGGTCTTGTGGAAGGAGGTGCATCAGTGGTGGTGGATTTTGAGCTTTCAAATGTGCATACCAGGCCCAGTCTCTCTCTCTCTCTCTCTCTCTCTCTCTCTCTCTCTCTCTCTCTCTCTCTCTCCCTGCTGCTTGTGTACTTGGAGGTAAAGCTCCCAGCTACTTACTTCCCTCCAAGATGATCATGAAACTGGAAGCGATTGCCCAATAAATGCCTTTAGAAGAATGGCCTTAGCCATGGTGTCTATTCAGAACAATAGAAGAAGAACTAAGATACAAGGTCAGGAATCTAGTAGAAGGGCCTATAGGAAGGGGGATTTCAAGAAAGGGAAATAGGCCACAGAAGGTATGTAGTGAAGAACAGAAATAATAGATCTGGAAGGGTGATGTGGGAGGAGATTGGAGGACACAGTAGAGGGGGTCTATAGAGAAACCTTTGAAATTGCTTTATGGATATCTACTACTGTAGAAACATTCTAAAACTCTCTCTCTCTCTCTCTCTCTCTCTCTCTCACACACACACACACACACGTAACAGTATTGTGAATGGAGCTATCTTATAACAGAGGGCAATGCATCTTTCAGACATGTTATAAAGAAAAAGACCAGAATCAGGTTGGAACGTCTCTTTTAGATTTGTTGGTCAAATTAGACTCCTCTGCAGATGTTAAAAGTTATTGACATTGCTAATCAATAGTAAGAACATAGTGTTGAAGATGCCACATTGTTGGATCATAGAACATGGAGAAACCAAGTTGATACCAAATTGGATGTTTCACCCTGACTAGCCAGTTTTCATAAGGCTAGAAGCTTATATGCCTATTACTTTGAACAAAAGTAAACAATATTCTTATTCAACTGTGGACTTTGTAAAATGAAGTAACACCTGCCCTGGCAAAATATGCCCACTAGTACAATAATTGCACAAATTTTGTAGGATTAACCAATCAATTTTTAGTTGGATTTAAAACTTGCTCTGTGCAATGGAACTCTGCTTGGTACTACTACCTGGACCAAAACCCTGTGACTGACTACATTATAGGCCCCAAAGTAGAAACAAGTACTGTTATTTTGCTGCATAGACATAATAAAATATCTCCTAAGCAGTAACTTTATACTAATAGATTAGTGCATCTATTAACTCTAATCACAGTGAATTCTTTGTGGAGTAGATAGTGATCAATGCCAGTATCCACAACTGATCAACTGACAGAAAAAAAAAAAAGACAGTGAGGTTCTCATCCCTAAATGGGCATCTACATCACACCCCTTCTCCCCAGTACTCAAACCCACCATAGCAAAGAGGTAGAAAGATTACAAGAACAAGTAAATGAGTACAGTGAAAATGTTGTTCCTGGATATGGCAAGACAGTGCACATAGGAGCTTGTAGCTCTTTGGAATGTGTATACAAGATACACACAAGATCAAGCCAACAAAGATTCCACAATAGGTGGTGGAGGAGTTATGAAGTCTCATCCCAAGTTGCGGCACGTCTAACAATTGTTGGCAAATATTTGTGTTTATTTGTTTTTTACGTATTTATTCATGTGTCTGTTTTTTAGTGATGAATCTCCTGAGGTGTTAGTAATACTTCAATATATGACCTTACATTATGTACATACTAGAGCACTAAATGGATTTAGTAGGTTTTAAAAAAATGCACATATGAAGTTGGCAGGAAAAATGGTCCTGACCTGTCCACCGGGAGTGAATGTGATTAATTAGTTATCTTGAAGACACGTCAATAGACTCAGCTGTCCAGGTAGCGACTAATGAAATGAAGTTAAATTGGTTGCTTAATAGGAATATATTTTGCCTTTTATTTATTTCGTTATTTTAAAAAAGAAAACAAACTATCTGTTTTCATTATACATACCAACCCAAGTTCCCACTCCCTCCCCTCCTCCCATTCCATACACACACCCTCCCACCCCACCCAATCCAATTCTCAGAGAGGGTGAGGTACATTGCTTTGGGGAAAGTCCAAGGCCCTCCCTACTATATCTAGACTGAGCAAGGTATCCCTCCAAAGAGAATAGGTTCCCAAAAAGCCAGCATATGCAGTAGGGATAAATCCTGGTGCCACTGCCAGTGACCCCTCAGTCTGCCCCAGCCATGCAACTGTCAACCACATTCAGAGGTACTAGCTTGGTCCTATGTTTGTGCCTTCCCAGTCTGGATGAATTTGGTGAATTCTCATTAACTCAGGTAGACTGTTTCAGTGGGTGTACCCATCATGGTCTTGACCTCTTTGCTCATATTCTTGTTCCTCCCACTCTTTAACTGGACTTTGGGAGCTCCTATGTGGGTCTTTGCCTCTGTTTCCATCAGCTGCTGGATGAAAGTTTTATGGTGATATTTAAGATATTCATCAGTCTGACTACAGAGCAAGTCAAGTTCAGACCCCCTCTCCTCTATTGCTTAGGGTCTTAGCTGGGGTCATCCTTGTGGATTCCTGAGAATTTGTCTAGAGCCAGGTGTCTTGCTAACCCTATAATGGCTCCTTCAATCAAGATATCTCTTTCCTTGCTCTTATTTATGTTCTTTCTCCATCACGACTATCCCATTCCCTCAAGTTCTCCTCAACCCTACATTGTTTACATTTTCCAGTGTTAAACATTCTTGAACATGCTAATTAGGTGATCTAACACTAAGTTATTTATGGTGACTCCACCCCTTAGTTCACAGTTTAAGCTATCATTTAATATATCTGAATGTTGATAATTATCAATAGCATCCTAATGTGATATTAAAAATATAGAACAATGCATTGTAATCACTTATATTTTTAGTATAATTTTGTTAAATTCTTATTTTCTTTAGTGTTTTGTTTCTCTCCCATTAAAATTCACTTGCACCTCTCAAATACAAATTGTAATGTATATTCTTTGCACATGACATTAACTACTTTTTTCATAGTTGTGCCAAAATTCCTGGAACATGTAACTTAGGGAAGGGTTTAATTTTGGCTCAGCCTATAATGGTGGGAAAGACATGGCATCAGGAGCAGGAAGCCACTGGTTATGTTACATCTATGTTCAGAACGCTGGGAGAACGAGGAATGATGATTCCTACCTTTCTTTTTCTTTGGAACACAGTCAAGGACCCCTGAGCATGAAGTTGTGCCATCTATATTCCACGTAGGTTTTCAAATTCCATTTAAGTTGGTCTATAAAAGCCATCACACGCTTGTCAAGAGATTTGCCTGGAAGATGATTCTAGACTCTATGAAATTGACAACAAACATAAACCATTTCATGCATAGTTTTCTACAGTTCTGAATGTTCTGAATATTCCAGATTATTTGCTTTCATGTGCTTAGAATACTTTGTTTTACTTTAGAAATTTGAAACTGTAGAACAATAAGGAAAGTCAGGCAGATTTAAATCATCTATAGTGAAGAAAATGAAAGCCTGCAGAAATATTTTTGGCCACTAGGTGGTAGACCTAATACATAGATATGTGATGAGAAACTTCTGTTTTCCAAATAAAAACATTTATTTCTAGCTTCATTTTTTTAATGTAAAATTTAAACTGATGAGATTCTGACTTAAAAATTTGCTACTTAACTTATCCATGTTATAATATATTTTATTCACATTTTAAAATAGAGTATATAAGAGATTATATAAAAAAATTATTTATGGTTTATTTTTAAAAATAAATCTCTGTTTAAAATAGTTATACAGTTAGAAAAAACCGAATGCTACCTGTGTTTGCTATCCCTCTGAATATTAAAATTAGCACTACAGAAACATTAACAATTTTAGAAAATAATTCTTACATGTTCAGCTGTTAACACAATTAGATCTATATAATTTTCTACAATATCTATCTGTTTTGTTGTCTGTCATATCAGTTTTAAGTTAAGTTGTAAACCACAAAACACATTTATATGATAATGAAAAAACATTAAATCTATACACAAGTGGTACAGTGTATATACATGCACCACTTATCCAAGGTCTCTGTGTAAATGAGAGGACATTAACTTTCACAAGTGTGCATATATGTCTATAAAGCAGAAATTTATTAGTAACATCAGTAAAATAGCTTTCTTTAGGTCATAGTAACAACACCTTTCGTTAAAAGCTTTTTTTTTCCATCCTTGCTTAATTAAAACTTACATATACTTTTAAGACCAAATGGAATCATGGTGAAGAGAATCAAACACCCCCCCCCCCATGAAAAAGACATCAATAAACCTCAACGGTAACTCTGAAGAAGAGTATTCTTCTTTTTAAATCTGCATAAATATTTTAATTTTGAGAGGGTGCTTAATATGGATTGTAATCGTTTTTTATTGAAAATCTAGTTTTGTAGCGGTTGAATGCAAGAATAAAGTTTCCGATTAAATTAATGAGGCTAATCTGTTATAATAGCAGATAATATTTAAAATGGATTTTCCCATTAAGTCCTGTGTGTGTGTGTGTGTGTGTGCGTGCTGCTAAACCGAGTGCTGGAATCTTCTTGGTCATGTGAAGAAAATCCACACAAATAAGATCTATTTTATGTTTAATGTTTAGAATGTTTAAGGAAAACCTTCTGGAAGCGTCAGAGCTAGCTTCAGGTGTAACCTTGACACTAAGTGTCACCTTGGTACCTTGGAGGATCTCACCTTGGCTTAATGATTGTCTTGATTAGATTGGCTTGTGGCCCCGTTTGAGGCATTTTCTTAATCAGCAATTGATGAAGGAGTGTCCAGCTCACTGTGGATGGTTCATTTCCAGGCTGCTTTGCCTGGCCTATTTAGGAAGCTAACTGGGCAAGAGCTGGAGAACAAGGCAGCCGTCAGCATCCCCCGTGATTCCTTCTTCGGTTCCTGTTTCCACGTTTCTGACTTGAGCTTCTGTCATACCTTTTCTTGATGAGAGTCGACTGTAACTTATAAACTGAAACAACACCCTTTCTCTGCAAGTTGGTTTTTGTCAATGTTTTGTCAAAATAGAAGAGAACAAATTAGAACAGGAAGTTCTTGATGTCAGTAAAGACATCGTGTTAGAGCAGAGGACACGAAGACTTTAGAAAGTCCATCCAGCATGATTTCTGGTTCCTTTTAATCATCCAATGATATTAAGATGTTCCTAATCAACCTAAGAGGCAAACTAGATGATTATGACTAGAAATTCACTCAAGCAATAACCAAATATACAGATGAGCTAATATTTGAGAGCATGGAACAAAGATTTACAGGGAGAATGTTTGTTAAAAGTAGGGTCTTGGTTTTAGATTTAGTATATTAGGAGAATTGTTCTCTTGTATTTTAATAAATATTCAGTGTTAGTTTGAATCTGAAACATCCCCCATAAGTTCATGTGTTAAACGTTTGTCCTTAGAATGGTGCTATGGGGAGGTAGTAATAAGTATTAGAGATAGGGAATACCAGGAAAAACTAGGTCATTGCCGGTATGGTCTGGGAAGGAAGTATGGAATTCTGGTCTCTTCTCTTTTACACTTGGACTTGGGATGAATGGTCTCCTCTGCAGCATAGTTCCAACTATCCATAGACAAAAAGTAAGAGGACAATAAGTCATGGAACCTCCACCATGAGACAAAGTTTATCTCTTACCTATTGTATGTTTGTTTTGAGACAGTTTTCTTTGTGTTGCCTTGACTGTTGTGTAACTAGTTCTGTAGATCAGACTGGTCTTGAGTCCACAGAGATCTGACTGCCTCTGCTTCACAAGTGCTGGAATTTAAGGTGCATACCACTATCGCCTGATTTCTTTTATTTTAAAGTTTGTTTTCTTGATATTTGTTCCAGTAACAGATTAATATGCCCATGCAATGTTCCAGGTACCTGCTACTTACCCATCAAGTGTACATATTGAAAGATAAAAAGAAATGAGAATTACTAGGCTCTTCAACATTGAAACATATTAACTCCTCATACATCTAAGCAAATAAAGACTTGGATACAGTATTTGCACTTTCTGACTTAATGAAAATATGCGCTGTAGTTAGGAAGACAACATCACTCCAGGTAACAGAGTATCTTTGAAATTCATTTTGAAAAAAAAAATAAAAAAAGAAAGAAATTCATTTTGAGATATGGAGGCAAGGTCTCATTTACCTCAGTCCACAAACTCATTGTATAGGAAAGAAGAGTATAATCTTGTACCTCTGGCCATATTGCCTCCATTTGTTGAGTGTTGGATTTACAGCTGCACCACCCCAAAGTTTTATATGCTGCTAAGAAACAAACTCAGGACTTCATGTCTGCTAATAAACGAACTGTCCAGTCCTCTGAATTTTTTAAATGTAATGACTACCATAAATCAAACAGGGAAATATAACGAGGATTGATATGAGAAGCACAGAGGACAAAAAGCAGCCCTCAGCAGAATCTGATAATGCACCTGTTATAACAACTTTAAAATAAATGTGCTGTATACATTGGAGGAAATAATAGCCTGAGAATTTCAGCTCACGTCAGTAAAATTAAAATGAAAATTGAAAAGGTTTGCACTTAATAAAACCGAGAATAGAAATAAATAAAATTGTGTAATGGTGATTTTCAAAGCAGGCTAGAGTGATAATGTCAACAAAGGGATCAAGACCATGGTGGGAAGATCCACAGAAGCTTATGGGAGCTCAGTGACTCCGGATTGACAGCAGGGGACCTGCATAGACCCAAACTAGGCCATCTGAATGTGGGTGACAGTTGTGTGGCTGGGACAGTCTGTCGAGCCACTGGCAGTGGGACCCGAATTTATCCCTAGTGTTTGAATTGCTTTTTAGAGCTCATTCTCTTTGGAGGGAGACCTTGATCAGCCTAGATAAAGGGGGGAAGGATATTGGTCCTGCCTCAAAGTGATTTGCCACAGACTTTTTTCGCTCCCCATGAGAAGACTTAACCTCTGGGAGGAGTAGATGGAGGTCTGGGGTGGGAGAAAGATGGGGGGAGAGGGAGGGCTGGAAGGAGAGAGAACTGGAATTGGTATAAAATAAGAGAAAGTTTTTTTTAAAGATAAAAGTAGATTAGAAAGAATTTTGGGCAATATTATAACAGTTTGATGGGGTTAGAAAGATATTCAAGTGGAAGTACTGAGAAACATAGACATGGGAATTATAAAAAGAACAAAAAAGAAGCTGGTGAAATGGCTCAAATGCTAGTCACTTGCAGTGAAGCTCAACAACCTGTGATTGATCCCTTTGGACAAACCTGGTGGAACAACAGAGTTGCCTCCTGCATGTTTTGGGTTGAATTCCATATTGGGTCCTGGCATGTGTAATAACAAATCATAACAAATCAAAAATTACAGGCAGTATCTTAAAATAATTTTGCTCTTATGAAAAAGGAGAGAGAGAAAAAAGAGACAGAGATGATAGAAGAGATTAATCAGAGAAGCAAGATCATGAAGTCAGGAAGGGAAGGAGATGGAGAGGATGATATGGGAGGAGTTGTCAGAGTGGAGAGAATTAAAAAATCTATTAATATACTTTAAAGAAAGTTTTAAAAAAAGATTTATTTATTTATTTATTTATTTATTTATTAAGTATACAGTGTTCTGCTCTATGTATACCTTCTGGCCAGGAGAGGGCACCAGACCTCATTACATATGATCACGAGACACTGTGTGGTTACTGGGAATTGAACTGAGAACCTTTGGAAGATCAGGTAGTGCTCTCAGCAACTGAGCCAAACCTCCAGCCCTTTAGGAATAATATTTATTTATTTATTTATTTATTTGTTTGTTTGTTTGTTTATTTTTTGGATTTTTGAGAAAAGATTTCTCTGTAGCTTTGGAGCCTGTCCTGGAATTAGCTCTTGTAGACCAACTGGCCTCAAACTCACAGAGATCCTCCTGCCTCTGCCTCCCAAATGCTGAGAATAAAGTCATGCACCACCATTGCCCAGCAGGAATAATTTTAATAAAGGAAAAAAAGCAAAAGAAACAAAATATAGTCATGGGTAGGTCGAAAAGTGAGGATCTCAGAGAATTAAAAAAAAGACCCATTTTTAGGCTTCATAAGTGTGTATGTATGCATCTGTGTGTATTTGTATGTTTGTATATGCATGTGTGTTTGTGCATGTGTGATATGTGTGTACATGTGCATCTGTGTATATTTGTATGTCTGTATATGCACATGTGTGTTTGTGTAAATTCATTTAATAATGTAATTGGAGTTACCCTCAACAGTATATAATGCTATTTCCAGTAGCTACACAAAAACAAACAAACAAACAAAGAATCAAAAAACCTGTATCAAATAACTGATATTTCTTGAGTTGTTAGTTAAGGATATCCCACCAAGTAGCCCAAACAATACAATACAAGCCATTTCCGTTGTAGTAGCCCAAACAATACAATACAAGCCATTTCCATTGTTTTTGGCTGACAACCGTAACTTGAAAATAAGCTGTTATTCCTGAAGACACCACATCTTTGGTCAATATATATATAGAGAAATCAGTTGGTACTGACCAGGAAGCTTCTTCTCTTTTGTGTAGTGGCATTTCAATTGTATTTTCATAAAGAAAAGACTGCCTGAAGATCTGAGAGTAAAATAGTCCTACTGGTCAGCCTTATAGACCAGATTATGGTAACACACACCTTTAATCCCAGTAGCCACAATGACATGCACTTTAATTCCAGTGGTGTACATCTTTAATCACAGTAGAGGACAGGGGGAGGAAGACCACTCTCAGACACACAGTCTCATTCTGAGATTCCTGGAGGTAGGATTGTCACATTCAGACTGAGGTCAAGGTAAGAGTCAGTGGCTGGCTGTTTTATTTTTTGCCCTGAGCTTTCAGTAATTGTGCTTCATTTGGTGCCAATGTGGGACACAAATTTATGAAAAAAAAAAAAACATTTACCAGAGACTTTCTAGCCACCAGTCCAGGACAGAGTTGAGATAGGAATTCCAGCTCTAGGAATTGGAACCAAAACCTAGCCACCTGAGTTGAATAGAAAAACTAGCACTGCCAGCTCCCATCCACTCTGGCTTAGCTTCCATGTAAAGATGGAAAATGCACAGAGAATCTGGATTTATACATTACTGTGTTGTCTTTGAATTGTTTAACTGCTGAGAAAGGAACAACAGCTGCTAAAAGACATTTGGTTTTCATTTAATGCTGCTGGATTAACCTAACCTATATATATTGAAAGTATCTTAACTTCAAAGTTTAATTCAAAAGATATTCTACTTTGGAAAAGAAGTTTTGCTTTTGTTTCCACAGGAAGTGAGAGGCTGTGGATTCAATGTGGATTAAAAAAATTAAGGTTTTCTCAAAATGCCTTGACTTCAAAATTTAAGTCAAAAGAAATGTTACTTTGGAAAAGAGGTTTTGCTTTTCTTTTCACAGGAAGTGAGAGGCTCTAGATTATTTCTAGGTTAAGAAAAATAAGGTTTTATCAAGGAAGAGATCAAACTGAATCCCTGAAAAATCTCCAAAGGGAACAGATGACCCAGATGATCCAATGTTTCAGAGCACATTTGCTACAGTTTCCTCTGAGTTCCACATCCAGAACAGCTTCAAGACTGCTGGCTGAAATGATCCAGCCTCACAGAATACTTCAGTCAGGACTTGACCATAGTCCAGTTTTCTTTTGGTCCCCACAAGATTATCAGTGCCCCCAATCAGCAGGAAGTAGTTTAGAAAACTATGTCCACATTCCCAAAAAAATGGATTATTGACGTTTGTTTTTGATTAATGTGTTGGTTATAAGTTGTTATGGATAATGGACAGGAATAAAGCTAAATGAAGGAAATTAGATTCAAAGTTCCTGGTTTGAAAAGAAAATAAAAAGGTCAGGCAGTCAGTGCTGGCACATGCCTTTAATCCCAGCACTAGGGAAACAGAAGCAGGCAGATCTCTATGAGTTCAAGGTCAGTCTGGTTTACAGAGCAAATTTCAGGATGGACTTCATAGCTACTGAGTAGAGAGAGAGAGAGAGAGAGAGAGAGAGAGAGAGAGAGAGAGAGAGAGAGAAGAATATAAAAATGATAAAATAGAAAGGTAGATTATTGAATATACTCTGAAAAAAGAAAGGCTATAGATATGATAAGATAAAAAGGTAGATTATTAAATCTAATTTTTAAAAACAACTATTAGTTTTAAATGGTTTACATTGGTTTTACGTTTGTATATTGTATGCAAATTTTGTAAATTGATACAAATTTGAGATTAATTTTGTTAAAACATATTGTACATATTTCTAATCTTTTTTAAGGTATTGTACCTATATGGTTCACTTAACAATATAATGCAAATTTCTAGTCCTTGAAAATTATTATTATCAACTATTTAGGGTAATAAAGAAATATAGGTTGGTAGTTAATTACTTAGTATAATTAAACTTGTAGTCATGTTAGGTATGTTTTCAAGGTCAAACAAGAATAATTTATATAGGTCATCTTCAAACACTTCAGAGATCTACAGAATATGGCATTTAAAATGTTTTAATAACCTAGGTTCTTCCTTTTTATGTCATTGAGACATGTCTGCTTCTGGCAACAACAATCTACTGCAGAGAAGATAATGGGCATAGAAGAAACTGCATATGAACTTTACTTTCTTTGTGGCAAAAGTAAGCCCCTGGACAAGAAAATGCTCATGCCTCAACTGGCAACAGTATGCTGTCTTAATTAGAAAATTGTCCTAATTACAAAATACTTTGCTTCACAGAAAATTCTGTCAAATACACTAGGCCTGTAGGCTGAAGATGGATGACTCAATGATGGAGAGTAACTTTGGGTCACTGTCCAGGCAGCCAGCTGTTTCTGTCATTACTCATATTTTTTTGGAGGATGCTTGTTTGTACTTCCTGCTTACTCAGTTAATATTATTTCCTTCTTGGGTCTCAGAGGGACTTGAAGATTAGATAGCTATAGTTATAATTTACCAGACACAGAAAACAAGTTATGATAGAAAGTAAATTAGGTATAAGACTTTGGACTCACCAATATAGGATAAATATGAAATATTTTCTTTGAATTTGTCAAATGAAAATGGACTAAACATTGTTGATGTATTTATTGGCAGGATATAATGTATATAGTCATTGTACTTTTTGAATATAGTTTTCTTATATTAATTATAGTCTTTTTATTTTTTTAGGCAAAAGAGGAAATGTTGTGGCATTTAATTTTGTTTTAATAAATAAAGATTATCTGAAGATCTGAGAGTAAAACCATTTCACCTGTCAGTTTTATAGACCAGCTAATGGTAACAAACACCTTTAATCTCAGTAGCCACAATAACACACACCTTTAATCCCAGTGGCACATGCCTTTAATTCCTAGAGAGGAATATAAAACAGGGTTGAGACAGCTCTGAGACATACAGTCTCATTTTATTCTGAGATTCCTGGAGGCAGGATCGTCATTTTCAGACTGAGATCTTGGAAAGAGCCAGTGGCTGGCTGTTTTACTTTTTGTATCTTCAGGTTGAACCTCAATTTCTGACCCTGCACTTTTATATTTGTACTTCACTGTTGCTTTTGCTGTACTAGAAAATGTGTGTCTTCCTAGAGGGACAAAAGCAATAACAGCCTCACTGAGCTGTGAGTTCTGTTAAGTGTTAATAATAACCAGTCTGTTCAGATAGACCCATAGCATGTATCTTTCTATATCTTCAAATTATTTTATTGGAGAATTATAGAAATGTTTGGAAGTTGGGGCTGGAAATGTAATTGCATTCTCAGAACTTGATGGGTTGTTCTGGTGGGAGCTTGGAAGATAAGGTTTCTGAAAGAAATGTGTATGGCAAAGTTTCAGCTTGTGAGGTTTCAGAGGAGAGCAAAGAAAATGGGCCAGTCTAATATCTTACGTTTTTCTTGCTGTAAATTGCTACTCAGTTATGTAGCATAGCAATAAAAATCATGCGGTGAATGAGTTTAAATCAGAGAATGGCTTAATAAAATCTGAAATGTGGACTATAAGTATGCCTCATAGGTAAGAGTTCTATATTCCAGTCGAAGCTCTGGGTGGCGATAAGGACAAGCAAAGGTTTGCATTCTCTACTTCTTTCGCAAGATTTTGACTGGACAATGTTCATACGCCTCTCTTTAATTCTCAACTTAGTTTGCATATATCATATATTTCCCATTAAGACTCTTTGCTTTTCTCTACTCAATTTGATTTTCCAAATTTAATACCTTATCTTCAAATGGTTAATTTAGATGGCTATTTATTTGGTTAGTTACTAAGTTAAATTCTATAGTTTCATGTGTTGAAATTATAAAACAGAATTCTGAATTTTATTTACTCACAATTATATTACACTAATTAATTTTAGTAATTATAGCTTGATGAGTTCAGTTTTTAAATTAATGAGTATGTTTTATGGAAATTATCGCTTAATAGAAAAGTACTAAGAATCTTATTATTATAATAAAAGGCTTAGTTATTTAACATGATGATAATGAAAGTAAATTTAATAAGTTTTCTTTGTAGGACAAGAGAAGAACATTTGAATATGCTTTTACTTGATGCAAAAATAATGGAATATAAGTGTATAATTTACATGTCATTTCCTCTTGTAATGAATTTTTCTTTTGTTTAAAATTGCAAAGGATGCTTTCAGAAAGTAAAATGGAAACAATGGCAATCATTCATATAAAAATGTATTTCATATTCAATTATCCACATTTTCATGGAAGTATAAAGGGATGAGTGCTTTAATTTCATGTAAAACTGAATACTACATTCTCACTAAGATTTACAGAGTGTTGCACAGAGGTAAGGTATGGTATTCATACTCAAATATTGACTAGTACATCCTTCTTTTCCTGTATCAAAACCACACCCCAAAATTCCCTGTCTCCTCATTGGACCTTTGCCAGTGAATACTATAACAGCTGTAATAATTATAAAAGAAAAATAAAGTTTCTAGGGTGACTCTTCTGTGGTCAGGGGAAATTAAGTTAAGTTTTTTCTTCTTGTCAGCTTACTAATAATTAAAGTTAATGTCCTACTTTTTAATAGGTTTGTTTTGTTTTGTTATTAGGATTTTTTGTGTTAAAATACATATTTTAGTTAATTGTATATGCATGCGTGTGTGACTGAATATTTGTATATGTACCGCATTCATGCTGAAGCCCATCAGAAAAAGTCAGATCCCCTGTAAGTGAATTTACAGCTGTGAGTCATCTCGTGGGTGCTGGCAGCTGAATCCAGGTCCTCTGCAAGAGGAAAATGTGTTCTTAAACACTAAGCCATCTCTCAAGGCCTGTTATTAATACCTCTATTATTATAATCCTAACTCAAAAAAGACAAATTTCCAGGAAGTTTTCAGGCATTGATTATAATGTGCAATTCCATTATCTTGTGTGATTCTGCAAGGAGTAATACTCTAATTCATACTTGTATACAGCTACCAGATTAATTACCTTATTCAGGCCATAATTGTATGGATGGGAAAGATATTTTAACCTGTATGTATATTCCTGATGCATTTTCACGTCAATAAGGCACTTACACTTAAATATGTGAAATATTCTTAAACTAAATTTTCCATCAAAATTTTTGAAATTAGCTTTAGTTTTGATAGGAATCCATCTAATTAAGTCTTGATATATAAAGCATCATATATATCTATGGAACCCAATAAATTTCAATAAATATATTGAATATGTATGGATATACCACATATGTGTGTGTGTGTAAAACAAAACAAGTGAAAGACTTGTATAGTAAAATCTTTAAGGCACTGAAGAAAGTAACTGAAGATTTCAGAAGATGGAAAGATCTCCCATGTATATAGTATAATGGTATAATATTCTAGTATAGAAAAATGGCTTTCCTATCAAAACAACATAAAGACTCAGTACAAATGCCAACAAAATCACAACACAATTCTTCACAGAACTGAATAGAAAACTTACAGATTCACATGAAAACACAAAAACCAAGACAACTAAAGAAATTCTCAGTACCAAAGAACTCTTGGCAGGATTACTATCCCTAATTTCAAGTTGTATGTACTACAGAAGTATAACCATAAAAAACAGCAAAATATTGATACAAACACAGACATCGACATTTTGTTTAATGAAATTGAATCAAGGACACGGACCTAGGTCCACACACCTGTGAGCACTTCATTTCTTATTTAAAATGCCAGAAACACACATTGGAAAAGACAACATCTTCAACAAGTGACGTTTGTCAAACTGGGTGGCTAGATGCAGAAGTATGCAAGTAAATCCATACTTAATTACTCTGTATAAAATTTGACTCCAAACAGATCAATGATGTATTACTGAAATGGTGACACAAGCTTGTGAAAGTAGCCAACCCATATCTTATTGAACTAGTAGCCATCTTCAAGAGATTTAACCCACCTCTGTCACGTCTTGGATAACCCAGAACCTGAGACCACATAGGTCAGG
>PVIU01023862.1:0-26603 GCA_004026605.1 Ondatra zibethicus | reverse complement strand
ACTGGGACTGAACGAGCATGTGATCGAAACAGACTCTGAATATGACTGACAATGGGGACTGACTGAGAAGCCAATGATAATGGCACTGGGATTTGATTCTACTGCATGTACTGGCTTTTTGGGATCCTAGTCAGTTTGGATTCACACCTTCCTAGGCCTGGATGGAGGCGAGAGGGCCTTGGGCTTCCCACAGGGCAGGATGACCTGCCCTCTCTTAGGACTGGAGGAGAAAAGGGGAGGGGGAGTGGGGAAGCGGGAGGGAAATGGGAGGAGCGGAGGAGGTGGAAATTTTGAATGGTACTATTTATAATGCAATAATAAAAAATTAAATGTGGGAAAAAAAAGAAAGAAGGATTTGAAGAATAAGCTGGCCGCTTTGAAGATGAACAGAGCCACTGAAGTGAGGACGGATAAGGCAAGAACCTGCTTTCTCCAATAACTTCTGCTACTGCCTCTTCTAGGTTCCCCAGAGGCCATTCTTGGAATCCATACTGTTACGAGAATAAATGTATTTCTTTGTGCTTTAAATAACAACTTTGGGGTACCACCTTCAAGTAGCCCATTTGTGGTGCCAGAAATGAATATTGCAAGCCAGCCTTACCCCTCCACATTTAACTTTTCCCAAACCACCTTAGAAGCTTGGGATGAACACTCAGAGAAATGGGCTGGAGGACTGTAGGCCACTCAGCCATAGTCTAGTTCTCAGCTTCCCCTCTGACTCTGTTTTCCAAACCATTAGCCAGACGTTCAGTTGCTCCCAATCTCAGGGTTGACACAGGTGGTTGAGTTTGGAAAGCCCAGGAAAGGAATCTTGGTAAATAGCACAAGGCTCTTTAATTCCCCAGGGGCAGCAAACAAGACATTTTCTACACTAAGACATTTATTTGATAAAAGAAGGCCAGCTCATTTCCAATATGTAGATTAGTAAACAAAGTACAAGAGGGTTAATTTATTTGCTCAGCTCTCATATCATAACAGAAATTCTTTTTTCTTCCTAACCTTTGTTTTTCTCCTTCAGACAGGGAATTTAGAGACCTCTCCTGGAGCTTGCGGAATCAGGAATTTAATGGCTGCCACTTACAATAGCTAGGAACCAGCAGACATGGAGCCCGGAGACCTTCTACCAGAGTGGCCTTTTTCCTTATAGACAGGGCTTGCTGGGCTGTGGGGAGTCCTCTGTGTGAAGTGGCCCTGGGCTCTCACCTTGCTGCCTGCAGCTGGTCTCCCATGACTATCTGCTTCTCCTTGCCTTTTGGCAGATGCCTGTTTACCTTTCATGGCTCAGACAGACACATTTGCTTTGTATGTACCCTCTTTCCCTGTTCAGCAAGACTGAATCCCAAGTACCCAAGTGGCCAGACTTCAACCAATACTCTATAGGCAGAACGAGGGAGGTTTCTGGGTGCCTAAGGCTCTCAAGCTCCTTGCTTTCTCCCTTGCCATGGCACGGAATCTAAAATTCTGTGTTTTAGACTTTAAGTGACTGGGCTTAGTGCCTGGTCCATGAAGGTTACTCAATAAATGTTTGTTCAATGAGTGAATGAATTAATACATAAATATAATAAAGCAGAGTGTTATTCTTTCTAGGAAATTAATTCTGTCTCTGAGGAGCACCATCGAAGGCTTGCCCTGGGGTGAGCTAAAGCTAGGCAGAATGCTTTGGAGGATAAATTCCAGGCTGACCCCTTGGAAATGAGGTGAGGGAGTGCTACGGCAATTTTTCCTTCTTGGCTTTTATATTTCATTTCAGTAACCACATCCCATCTCGCCCACAGTGGAGCTGTATGTCTCGCCGAGCACATCGCCTCAGAATGAGTGCACCGGGAGATTATGCGGGGAATTGAAGATGAACATCAATTTACTTGGGCCTGAAAATAAAAGTTTCACGGCAAGAAAAATCAGTAATGCGAATCTTCCTTCGAACTCAGAGGTAGACGAATGGGCCTGTCTAAGTAGTGGCTCTTAAAAAACATTCAACAGAATCCAGGGAGTCGGAGAGAGAAGGATTTTGACCAGTGCCCGTAGGGGTGGGGGTGGGGAGGAGAAGCGTGAAGAAGACACGGAACTCGGACAGCGCCGCCTTCTCCCATCCTTCTGCTGCATTTCTCACCGTCACTCTGAGGTCGACCTGAAGAGTACATGATTCAAGAAACTCAGAATGTCCCTTAAGCCTTTCATCTTAATGATTATATGTCTCACACGAAAGATGTTTCCATTTTTAAAGCTACCAAAGACCTGAAAGGTGTGAGTTGAAGAGAAAAGGGCTAGCGGACTGAGTAACAGGTTTCAGTTGGTTGTAGAAAAAACAAGCTCACAAAATATGTTTGGCTTGAGAATAAGTCAATATCATGAACAGTGTAGGGTTTTCTACCTCCTCATTAGTGAAATACAGAGAACGAACACATCTAAGTCAGAGAGAATAGAAACAGTCTGACCTCTGGGATCAGAGGATACTTGGGCCCCATCTCAGCATTGTCTCTTGCTAAGTGACAGGGTGACAGAGATGTAGGAGTGTCATCATATCTGACACATGTGAGCCTAGCTCACAAGTCATTCTTTCCCATGATTACTTGTTTACCAATTCAGGTTCAGAAATACTATTGATACCATTGTCTAACATGCTAATGGCTTATTATATGGTTTATTATTTTAAAGTCATAACATCACTCTCCCTGACCATTTCCTAGGAAGTTAATTGTAAAGTCTCTGGGTTAAATTACAGAGCTGCTGCAAATGTTTTCAATGTTCTTTCACACTGTTCTTCAAGCTTAAATTATAGATTTGCCTTTCCTTTGTACTTCCCTTTTTAGGTTTGAAGACATTAGGGGAAAATATTGAGAGTCACGCCTGCAGGTCACTGTCATTATCCCTGAAATACTTTTTGAATCCTACTATCAGAAAATAATGATCTTGGGGTTGAAGGGATGACTAGCAGGTGAGATCACTGGCCATTCTCCCAGAAGCCTCTGTGCAGGTCCCAATATCAACATGGCAGCTAACAATTCTCTGTTACTCTACCTCCAAGGAATCCAACTCCTTCTTTTGGAATCTGTGGGCACTGGACCTGCATATGACACATGGATATACATGTAGGCAAAACATCCATATACAAAGAAATTAAAATAATCTAAAGAAAGAAAACAATGGCCGATAGGTGCTCATGTGTGCACACATAAACATAAGCCCGTGAGCAGATGTGTGCAGATCTGATAAGCGGCTTCTTGCGCAGTGCCAGCTCTAAGCAGTCACCATGTAGCCATTATCTATCCTTCTCTGAAAACTCTTGATAATTTGAAAGTAGTTTCTTATAAAAAGCTGTCACTTCTGACACTGATGCAATTTGTCAGTGAACAAAGTGACAAGAAGCAGATCTGCACTCAGAGAGGCTTCAGGACGCAGTAAGCTGAATGCAAGAAAAAGGGCCATTTTGGAGAGTGTCGGCATGACTAACCTGATCTCCAGTCTCTGATCTGGGGCAGGATGTGACACTTTGTGCCTGGACTCTGGTGACTGCTACAGTCAGTCACTTCCACAGGCCCTGTGGTTTTGTCCCCATATCTTTGGCTTACTTGCATAAGGTATAGTTACAGCCATATTTTGCATAATCTGGTTCTGTCTGCACTTAATGTTATACATCAGAAGTCAAATCATTTTTGTTTTTACAGAGCAAAATAAAATAGAAAAAAAGAATTTTCTTAGGCTGTTAAGGGTGCATCTGCTATGGACCATAGGCAAGGTCAAGGCTGGAGAGAATCTTATTTTCTGTGTGAATCCATGGCTGTTTTGCATTTTGAGTATAGAAGGTAAAAGTACATGTTCCAACCTTTTCAAAGTATTGGAAGTTTCTAAAAAGAACTTTAAACATTGCCCTGAATCTTTGATCCATAAATTCAACTAGCAGACTGTGAGGTAAGATCATTTTGATCTGAACTCAGAAACAAAATAGTCACAAAAGTTTTCAATGGAACATTTATAAAAAATTCATAAGTTCGAAGTTTTCATAAAAAGGACTGGTTAGATGACCACTTGATGCAATCTGTTTCCTTTTACAAATGTTCATAAACTCTTAAATTATTTATGGGATTTCACTAGCATGTATCAATTGTATGAAATAATTTCCCTTGTAAAATTTCTATAAAAGTATATAATGTAATTATTCCTTAATCTATATAGTTAGCATGCAAAATAAAGAGATTCATTATGGCATATTCACTCCTAATAATATCTTTATTTATATTATCTCATATTATTTTGTTTGTTGTTATTTTTATAATATACTATGCATCACACTGCAAACTGTATTTATTCTTCATTATCTGCTTCCTCTCTCCTGAATCCCTGTTCCATATTTGCTGGACCTCTTCCTGACCTCAAATAGTCACCGTCTTCATATTTCATATTACATATATTCTCCCTCTCTATTTTAGCTCCCTCCCCATTTCTTCTAGCATCTCTTCTTCCCCTCTCATGGCTTCTCTTCTGTTTTCATCACACACTCACATATGTACACACACACACATACACATACACACATGTGCATGCATGCACACACACACACAAACACACACAAATCTAGGGTCTGCATGTAAAGGAAAACACTGTTTTTCTAAGTTTGGCTCATTTCACCCAATGTAATGATCTCCAATTGTCTCCCACCTGTCTGCAAATACTATGACTTCATATCTTTTCACATAAAATTCTCTCTATGTTTTTTTTAATCTTCTCATCTGTTGGTGGACATCTAGGCTAGTTTCATTTCCTGGCAACTGAGCTGAGTTCACTGATAAACGTGGCTGCACAAGTACATCTGCAGTGTCTTTCAGGTATGAATGTAGCACTGGCATAGCTGGGTCATATGGTGATTCTATAGCCAGATTTTAGAAAGAAAATTTAAGCCAGGCATTGGTGGCTCAACCTTTAAACCCAGCACTTGGGAGGCAGAGGCAGGCAGATCTCTGTATTAGAGACCAGCCTGAGTTACAGAGTGACTTCCAGATGGGCAAGGCTATTATATAGAGAAACCCTTTGTAGTTGGAGAGTTCTGTTCCACCTGGTCCCACAATAAACACACAGAATCTATATTATTTGCAGCACTGTTTGGCCAATAACTTAAAAATATTTCTGGCTAACTCTTATATCTTAAATTAAACCATTTCTATTCATCTGTGTATTGCCATGTGACTGTGGCTTACTGACAAGCTTCCATCCAGCATCTGTCTCTGGCAGGGCTACATGGCTTCTCCCTGACTCTGCCTACTCTCTATATACATATCTCTTCCAGCCTGGCTTTACTCTGTTAAGCCATTGACCAAAAGCAGCTTCTTTATTAACCAATGGCAATAAAACATATTCACAGCACACATCCCCTCCACATTCCCTCCCCTTTTCTGTATAAATAAAAAGGAAGGTTTTGACTTTAATATAGCAAGATTACACACAACAAAACAGTTATCAATCAAGAATTACAGTTACAACATTTATATTTACTTTATCTTTTATCATAACTAAGGAAAACTATAATTATAACTATCTATTCTCCAACAACTGCTGGCTAACTCTTACATATTCGTTTAACCCATCTCCATTAATGTGTATCACCACTTGACTGTGGCTTACTGGCATTAGTCTAACCACCATCCGTCTAAGGCAGGATAAACATGGTGTCTGCCAAACTGCACTTCTTCCCAGCATTCCGTTCTGTCTTCCACACCTATCTAAGCTCTTCCCTTTCAAAATGCCAAGGCAGTTTCTTTATTCAACCAGTGAAAGCAACACAAATACAGAAGAACCTCCTACACCAAACAACATCAAAGACTCCAGAAGGAAGTGCATTGTAAGCTACTTCTAAAACTCTAGAATTGACAGAGACATCTTGCTGGTCTGGACAGTCACCCAAAGTTCTTCTGTACTGTTGGGGCATCCATAGTCAGCCTACAGCTCCATAGCACCAGCAGACTTTTCCATGAAACAGGAAATTTCAAAGAGAGTTCCACCTATATTGGCAGTTTGTCAGTCACTTTCTTCTGTGTCCTGTAGAATGTCTAGCAGACTCTTTCATGAAGCAGGAACCCTGAAGGATCATCTCACCTTAAGGTAAGTTCAGCAGTCATTTCTCTGTAGGTTCCGCATGTCCAGTTCATACAGCATAACACCATATTCTATAAGTCTTTGAAAGGTTTGAAGAATACCTAGCTAACTGAAATATATCTCTACATATCTAGAAAACCTAACTATCATGACAAGCTTGACTATTATAGATGATTATTTATTAACCTATATTTCTTAATTATGCATTACATTTTTAAATGAGCCACACAAATACAATACCTTAATCAAGAGAAGAAATATAACATGAGGGCCTGCTTGTTGGGGTTTATGTCCTGCCCGTTTCCCACAGCCATTTAACCCCAAAGAAATCACACAGAGAGGTCTATATTAGGTTAAAAACTGATTGGCCCATTAGCTCAGGCTTCTTATTAGCTCTTGTAACTTATATAGCCCATTATTCTTATCTATGTCAGCCACATGGCTCAGTACCTTTTTCAGTGGGGCAGGTCACATCCTGCTTCTTCGGTGGTCTGGGTAGGAGTGAGAAAGAGCTTCCTTCTTCCCAGAATGCTCCTGTTCTTCTGGCCCCACCTTACTTCCTATCTGGTTTTCCCACCTATACTTCCTGCCTGGCCAATCAGCATTTATTTAAAACATGATTGACAGAATACAGACAATTCTCCCGCACCAAAGAAATATATATATTGACCTAAAATTTGTGTCAATAAACCAAAATCTATACCAATGCAAATCTCTATAGCATATCCTCCTTTAAATGTAAACAAACATTTATAAACAATCACTTATGGAAATTAAGCATAGTTATGTGCAAACTGCTTCCTGCTTTGTGTTGAGAGAAGTAATTTTTGGGGGTATATATGTTGAACTTTTGGGGGATCCTGGTCCATAAAACCACATTAGTCTAGAAGAAATCCATAGGTTCTCAGCCTCTGTGGAAACAAAAAAAGAACCTCTTTTCCAAAGCAACAAATCCTTAGACCCAAATTATGAAGTCAATATACCACATACACACACACACACACACACAGACACACACACACACACACATATACACACACACACATATGTTGGTTTAGCTTAGTAGCCCATACTATGAAATGTCTCTTTGCACTTAGCTCCTTCACAGTCAAAAAATTTAAAGAAAACACAATCATATACATAATCCAGACTCTCTGTATTTTCCATCTTTACATGGCTTATTTTTCTTTACTCCTTTTAAACTATGACTGTACGTACTTTGTCTCTTTAAAGAGTTTACCTTTTTTAAAACCATTTACTTCTTTTATAATTGTCTATATTCTTTTTCTTTTTTCTCCCAATCCTATGTACATTTATCCAACATCATGACCCATTTAGAGAACTTTTTTAAAATCTGAACTCTCTTTATTCTATATCTGTAATTATTTTCTGACCAGAAGCACCTTTTTAAATGCTAAGTGGACATGGCTAAAAACAACTCCACAACACCGCCTGTTGGCTCCACCAAGTCCAACATGGTGGAAGTCTGTTCACTGCCTCTGAGAGCCATTCTCTCTGCCCTAGATCCAGGGTTGGGTCACAGCAGGTCTGTGTTGCCATTTAGCAAGTTGTAGCACTCTGGTCACAAACCCCATTTAAATGCTCCATAGCCAGATCTCCCAAAAAAGTCAGAGTTGTTCCTGCAACTAGCACAAATCAGGAAGCTTTCTTAAAGGAGCAACACAATTTTTGCTACTACCACTCAGTCAGGAAGCCTTCTCTTAAAAGAATTGTGCATCTGCCAAGCAGAGCCTACCCTAGAAAATGATGCTACCAAAAAGCCATGCTTAACTCTGTTCTTTTGTGTCTAGAATTTCTTTTTAAGCTTTATTAGGTTTTACATGGATATAGTTGACCATGTTGGTGTGCTAATTTGTAGTCAGAGATTTCTGTCCTGCCTGGTCCTGCAATAAACACACAGAATCTATATTATTTGCAATACTGTTTGGTCAATAGCTTAGTCATATTTCTGATTAGCTGTAATATCTTAAATTAACCCATTTCTATAATTTGTGTATCACCATGTGGTGATACATGTGCTTACCAGCAAGCTTCTGTTTGTTGTCTGTCTTCGGCAGGGCTATATGGCTTCTCACTGATTCTGCCATCTCTCTATATATATTTCTCTTCCATCCTGGCTATATTCTGTTAAGCCATTGGGTGAAAGAAGCTTCTTTATTAACCAATGGAAATAAAACATATTCACAATGTACATCACCTCCCACATCAACTCTGTCTCAAAAAACTATAATCAAAACAAAGTAAAGCAAAACAAAAATATAAAAGAAAGTTTACTGAATTTTTATATTGATTTCTATATCTACTGATTTCTACAGTAGATATAGCCATTTATATTCCCACCACCTATGTATAAGCCTTCTTCTCTCCCAATATTATTGACAGATTACATTGACAATTTTTTAAATTTTCTTAAAGCTTTGATAACTTCATAAAACTAATGAGTTTTCACTCTGCCCTCCAACTTCCCAGATCCACCCTGCTTTCCTTTCCACCATTGTTTCCTTTTGTTCCCACCATCAAGGCCACTCTTTGCTGCAAAATATTCCTGGATATGTGACTTTCCATTAGAGCATGGTTGACTTAAAAATGTTGACCTTTTCTCTCCCGGTTGCTAAGAATTGCTTCAATTAGGGATGTTCACTTCCATACTCCATGCTGAAATTGTTATTTGTTTTCTCAATGGCAATGGGGTGAAATGTTACCCACAGTCATTTCTATCATGGCTTAGGGTATTGAACAGTTTTCAAATATTGCTTGACCATTTGTATCTGGACTTTTAATTAGAGTATACTTAATTCATCGTGACACTTATAGATTAGATGATTTAGGTTTTTGGTGTTTAACTTTTACATTTCCTTGTATATTCTAAAAATTAACCCCCTGACTCCCATGTAGTTGGTAATGATATTTTTTTCTATTCTGATATTGCTGCATCCTCTTCTCTGCAGAGCCTTTTCATTTCATGTAAACTCATGAGCCAATCGTAGTTCTGTTCTGAAACTTTCTGTTTCAGAAAGTCCCTGACTGTTCCAAAGCTTCAGGTCTCAAGATTTTGGACTCATTTTAAAGTGGATTTTGTGCAGGGTGAGAGATGGGGGTTGAATTTCACTCTGTTTTAGATGAATTTCCAATTTCGTCAGCATCATTTGTTAATGGAGCACCTTTATCAACATGTGCTTTTGAGATCTTGTTGAAATTAAGTGTCTTGTAACTGTTTGAGTTTATTTATGTTTCATCTCTCCTATATTATTGGTATACCATTCTGTACCATTTATTAGTTTCTGAGACAACATATCTGACCAAAGGTGACACATGTTTACTTTGGTTCATTGTTTGAAGGACTATAGTCCATTGTGGTAAAGAAAGTGTGAGAAAGCTGCTCACATTGTGCATACAGTCAGGAAGCAGACAGAGAGGAGTGCTCAACCTAAGCTTGCCTTCTTCCTTTTATTCATCCCTGAACCACAGGCCAAGCAGGGTAGGTTTTCCCTCCTCAGTTAAACTTTTCTGGAAATACCTTCAAAGACACATGCAGAGACATGTTTCCATGATGAATCTAAAGCTATTCAAATTAAGAGTAAAGATAATTATCACATTCTACACACCTATTTTTGTGCCAGGAACATTCTGTTTTTATTACCACTGCTCTTTAGTATAGTTTTCAGATAATATACATAGTATAGTTTTCAGATATGATAACTCTAGCCTTGCTCCTTTTTGTTTGGAAATGCTTTTGTTATTCAGGACTTTTTGAGTGTCCATATTAATTTGGAGAGGTTTTTTCTAGATTTGTGAAGAATATTATTGGAATATTGTTGGAAATTAGTGATTATATTGAATCTGTAGATTGATTGGGCGACAAAGTCAATTTTGCAATATTGATTCTCCCAAGCCTTGAGCAAGTGAGGTCTTCAATCTTATAGTGTCTTTTCTAATTTTTTCTTTGTTAACTTAAATGTTTCATTATACAGGTCTTTTATCTTTGTGGTAAGGATCATTCTCTGTATTTTAGGATATTTGGAATGGTAATGTCTGATAACTGGAGGTCAGTCCCAGAACACATGGAGAAAAATTAGAGAACTGACTCTTACAAGTTGTCTTTTGAAATTCATACCTATGTCATGATGCAAAAGAATGCACGCACACACACACACACACACACTCACACACAAACTATGTGCACACACATACACAAAGTAATTAAAACTAAAGATGGGATATTTGACTCACTACTATTATTATATGAGAACCCATCAGATTTTAATGCTCATTAGTGTTTGTCTTGTGAAACTCGGAGCCCAACAATAGATACAAAGTAGTCCAACAGTTATATCTTCTTGAATTGTTCTTCAATTAGGAGGTATTTGACATCTATTCCTCTTCTAACTCATGTTGATCTGAAGTCTATTTATCAGATATCCGAATAGCTATGCTGGTCTGTGTCCAGCTTCCCTTGGCTGAATAGAATGAAGTCTATTCTTTACTTTTTGATTTGGGGAGTCTTTGCCAGTGAGATGTTCTTCTTGGACCTGTCAGGTGGAAGGGCATATTCATTTTGTTAAATTTAACATGATTTCTTTATTGATTCTTTGGGAATTTCACATCATCCGCCCTAAATATGCTCACCTCCTAGTCACCCTATATCCTCCCCTCATCCTTACCGTGCCCACAAAAGAAAATTTAAACAATCAAAACAAAGCAAAATAAGGCAACCAAGCAAACAAATAAAAACAAGAACAAAAGAAAACAACAAAAACCTCTTCACTTCTCCATCTTTCCTGCCTCTCCAATACCATTTCATTCATCCTGGTGGTGCTGGAAGGAGTGTGTCTCATAGCATATACCTTTTGTCCTATCAACTTTGCTAGCAAATGTTCATTGCAGTGAGTCACTGGTCTGTTTCAAGGCCTCTGGTTTCTGAAACACCATCATTACTGGATTCTCTCTGTAACTCCTCCGGGATATCCAGAAGCTGCCCTGAATCATGGAGATCCTGTGGGTATGGTTTATGAGCTCCACGGATCAACCCAAGGACCAGCTATGGGAGTGAGTGGTAGGTGAGTTTGTCATCCCAAACCATGGGGGCCACCTGCCTCAGGTGAGGGTACAAGGCCAGCTCCTCTATGTCTATGCCATCAGGGTCAGTTTTAGACCTTCTGTATGGTGAGGGATGGGGCTATCTGTCCTGAGCATAGGGACCAGCTCTCCCATGACAGTCAGAGCCAGCTATCTTGCTACAATGTCCAATGAGAAGCAGGGCCAACTTTCCCAGGGACAGTAAAAGTTAAGGGCAGCTCATGGTAATTTCATCATGCATATTTCCTACAGTCCCCTGAGGTGATACAGGACACAGACATCAATACAGATCCCAACTGTAATTGGACAATGGACCCAGACATAGCCTTCAGGAGCAACTTGGGCCTGAATGACATCCTGGCTCCAAGGTGGAAGAATTGGCAGCTCAGATCAGGATGATTCTGGTCAGAGCATAGTCTCCGGACATGACTAATGCCTAAGGCTATAGTCCCAACCCAAGGCTTCCTTATGACCTTTGGTGACAACACAGGACTCAGCTTCAACACAGATCTCAACCACTGGAGGACCATTGACCCACATGTGATCCTTGGCATCAGCCAATCCTAGATGTCACCACTGCCCTAGGTAACAGTAGAGGACACTCAGATTGGCATGGCAGCATGGTCTTCAGACACCAAGATGGCCCTCGGATACCAACATAAACTCGAGTGGCTGATCTGACCCTGGGCATCCATATGACCCTTGGTGGCAACAGACTAGACACTGGCCACTATAGGGCTAGGGATTCAGACATGGCCCCCAGTAGCAGCCCAGGGCTCAGATGACACCATGGCCTCAGGTGGAAGCACAGACCACCCAGATCTGTATGGTCCTGGTGGCAGAATGGCCCCCAGACTCTGACAGGGCCACAGGTTGTGGCTCAGACTCTGGGCCTCAATGTGGATCCTACTGGCAATGATGACTGAACTTCAACACAGAACCTGGCTGCAGGAGGACCACAGACCCAGAAATGGTTCTTGGCAGCAGCCAGTCTGGATGCTGTCACCATGGCCCCAAGGGGGCAATGAAGGCCTCCCAGATTGGCACAGCCCCATCAATAGCACAGACCTCAGACACCAATATGATCCCAAGTAATGGGTCAGACCCCTGGAATCAGCATGCCTCTTGATGGCAACAGGAGCCAAGGACATCAACATACCCTGACTGCAGTAGGGCCATGGACCAAGACGCGGCAGCTCAGGCCTGGATGACACTATGGCCCCAGGTGGCGGCACAGGCCAACCAGCTCAGCTGGCTCCAGCGGTGATCCTTGGACACCTATATGGTCATAAGTGGCAGCCCAGACACTGGGCAGCCTTGTCTTTTGGTGGCAACATGGACCATGAATGTTCACACGGACCCTGCTGTGGTAGGACCACAGACGCAGACATGACTCTACAGCAGCCCAACCAGGATGCCACTATGGCCTGGATGGCAATCGGAACTCCCAGTTCAGCCCACTCCTCACCGCCTTCCTTTCTTCCTTTCTGGTCTCTTCCCACAGCACATGAACCATTCTGCTTGTCTTTCCACTTTCTCTACCATATATTTGCTCATCATAATCGGTGCCCAATGGTGCCTGTGGATATTTTCCTGTCAGCCCATCCTGGGCCTTGAGGGCCTGGCTGGCCTGTGGCTGGCTAGCACCTGCCTGAGCAGATGGATATATTCTTAAAATGTAATCAATCAGTCCTTGTTGGTAAGTTAAAGTTATTAAGATATTTCTTATCATTTAGATATTATTAAGATAGTTATTAAAATAACATTATTAATTATCATTAACATTTTAAAATAAATCATCATAAAATATAAAACCATTTTGATATATAAATATTAATACATTAGTAAGATAGTTCTTGCGTGATATTTATTTATTCTTTTTTTTATTGTTGTTTTCTGATTTTCTTGGATTACTGTTTGCGTCTCTTCTTTCACTCTAATTAGTATTTAAATTTGCTAGTTACTGGGAAGGGGACAATAAATTCTTCCCTTGTGCCCCTTGTTCATTTATTCCTCTTATGAAATCTCTCTGTGTGTGTGTGTGTGTGTTCTTAGGGTTGAGGTTATTTCTCTTCCTTCTCTGCTAGAATTTCTTTAAATGATTTCTGCAGTGCAGGATGGACTGGTCATGAATTGCCTTAGTTTAAGTTTATCTTGAACTGTCTTTATTTTTCCATCAAAGTTATAAGATAGTCTTTTGAAAATAGTAATCTTGGTTGGCAGTTCATTACTTTTGGGGCTTAAAATATGTTTCTCTGTGTTTTCCTAGATTTTCAGGTTGCTGACAAGACATGCTTATTTATTGTATTTCTCTCTCTCCTCTCTCTTTCCTGTGGAAGACAAAACAAAACAAACAAAAAAACAACGAAAATACACAAAATTTTGGGAAGTCTTTTCTCTCCTACTACGTGTAGGCCCAAGATTCAGCTCAAGAGATCAGGTTTGGTGGCAGTTCTCTTTAGCCACAGAGCCATCATTGCTTTGGATTTCTTAAAACAATGACATTTACCAAACAACAGCAACAATAAAAATATTATTAAAAGTACAATGTACTTCATCTGTTACAAAGAAAATCTTCCTTGGTGAAGCATGAAAACTTTACTATATGCATGTAACAACAATTAATAAAAAAAGAGATCATTAATTTAAAAGAGAATAGGGAGTGCTATATGAGAAGGTTTAGTGAGAGAAAAGGAAGAGGGGAAATGATGTAGTTATATTATAATCTCCAAAATAAAAGAAATAATAAAAAATTTAAAAAACAGAGTAAAATTACAATGGAAATGATAGGAAGGCAGAACATGGGGTTTAAAAAGAAAAGAAAGAGGAAAAGATTATACAATAATGAAGAATATGAAAAATGTTAGCTGATTATATGGATACAATCAGAAAATAAAAGCATTTTCTTAAATATGATTAAACAAAACTATAGGCGGAAGTTTGAGAGTAAAAGTAGAGAAGGCATAGTGGTTGTAGAAAATAAAGACGAAATAGTGGTACGTCTTCCGAGTCCTTGAAAATTGGAGGTAGCATGTTTTGTGCATGGTGGTAGCAAGGATTTAGTGTGTTTTTTTTTTTTTATGGAGATAGCAAGGAGGTAGTGTGTTTTATGCCTGGCGATAGCATGGAGGTAGTGTGCTTTATGCAAAGCAGTAACAAGTTTTATGTGTGGAAGTAGCAAGGAGGTAGCATGTCTTATGCATGGAGGCAGCAAAATCACTTGATCCTGTGGACTCTTTCCTTCCTTTCATTGGCTAATGCTGTTGCCAGAACTTATTGGACTCTCATTTGATGTCTGCCACAAAAATCTTCCTTCTTTGCATACTAGGGGCTTCTGCTGGTCATATTATCACTGTAGTCTTTGATCAGAGGAAGGTTCTCACCCCACCTCTGACTCCCAGATATATATCCCATCACAGGAGTGTCTAATGCTCTAGCTATAGGAAACTATCTTCCAATTTCAGTGAGAGAATGACACACAACCATAGCACTGAGATATGTATAAGTAGGGAACTTGTCTTCATACTTTCAAAACCCACTAAGTGCTAATCAGTCTATTGGAGTGATGTATTTTGTAGGTGTCAATATGCCAGGGAAGCTTGAGAGTTTTCAGGTTCTATAGCAATGAATGACAGATAAATGGCTTCAGGTATTGATGTACCCAATGAGTGTATTACTGGTGAGACCAAACTCTAGGATTATCCTCAGTCTTGATATTTGCTTCAGCAACAGAAAGCAGGGCTACCTTTCTCTATGCCCAAGTTGAACCTCGTGTTACCTGTAGTTCTTGGCTTTTCAGTGCCTGGGCTCTCCGTCTCTCCCTAGCTGCCTTTCAGGGTTGTCTCTCACCTTAGGGCTGAGGCAGATTTAATCAAATCTTTCTGTCTTAGAGGTTTTTTTTCCTTCTGTTCTTAGGTCTCCACTGTGGCTCAGTTTCAAACAATTTGCTAAAGTTACCTGGGTCTTATCTACATCATCACACACAGACACATGATAAGACTTTCCCTTGACTGATGACCCATACACCTGAGGAATCACTGTCTCACCAAAACTTGTAACTGTTTTTAGAGGCTTGTAAGGGTTGTGGCATGCCCTGGAGGTATGCATCTAGTCTCTTCACTAGAACCTCACCTTTAGAAAGAGTCTTTTGCTTCCCCATCACTTGCCACTGCCGGAGAGTCAACGACGAGTGTTTTGTGGCTTCTTTACTGATCACCCTTCTTTTTCTCCACGCTTATCCCAGATCCTCATACTACTGTTAGGAATTTCTCATGCTCTTTCTATCTTTATCTTTTCAAAATAGGTTCTATATATTTTCTTATTCCGATTCTTCTACTTTACCATCAGCTTGTAGCTTACCAACTTGTCTGAAAATCTTCCTATTTTATCATAAAATGTTCCTTGATCATATTTATCAATTATTTTTCTCTTTTTTCTCCTCACTGTCTCTCCCCTGTGTTCTTATCTTTCCTCAAAGAAAAGCTTCCATGCTTTTCTCTAATCTCAAGAATCCATATGAGAGAAACAGTAAATCTATGTATAGAATTGCTAGCTTGGATGATGTAATATCATGTCACCTTGGAAGCTTTGTAGGGTTGATCCTGTTTAGTGCTTGTGTAGGAAATAAGCCAATACAAAATTATATGTACAATAAAGCCTAACATATAATTTTCCAATGAGCACAAATGATAAAATTTACCCCATAAAGATGTCCACATATGATAACCATAATATAAACCTATGTGTTTAGCTTCCTTTTTTAAATTATGTGTTTCAAATTTTAATGTCCACATTAATTATTTTAGACTAAAAAGGGGCCTTACCCTATAATCTACTGGGTCCATCTTCCACTTGGGTTCATGAACTGATATTGAGAAAAGCCTGAGAACTATGATAGGATACGATAATAAGCAGAGCTGCACAGATGTGAAGTTCAAGAAGTAGGTCTGTTGTATTCCAATTTGTTAAAGAAAGCGTTCTAAATAGAGCATTAATTTGCCAAATATCAATTAACCTTATGCCTCTTTTATATATGTTAACACTTTTCTTTTCAAAGATAGAAAATGGTAATTACCTGGTCTGCAAGTCTCAAATTCAAATAAAGCCTTCTATTGACAGCTTCACAAATGACAGCATTTGGGAGATACAATATGCTATCCAATTAAAAGAAAACCTGTAAAATACCATCAATCATTTGGGGGGGACTCAAATCTTTAGTAATATATATATGGAGACTTATAAGTACAGATGAAAATGGCATCCAATTCAGCAGAATTGGTATAGTGATTATTCTTCACATTCTAATGATGCTCTTCCTCCTCCCTTTCTTCTGGCTTGCATGTATCCCTCTGAGAAACTATTCTTCTTTCTGAATGAGTGAGTGCTTATACCTGTATCCATTGCTTGAGCTCCTCATTTAGAAACCAATAGTCAATAAACTCAATTTTACATTACTGGGAATTCAGAAATGCAACATAGCATTACTGTATTCCAAATAGTACTTTTGTCTTTAGGTGAAGACTATATGGTAATCTCTGCAACTATAATTTTTGAAGTTTCATCTTAACTTATTCATGGATTCATTCAGTTAAGTGCTCATTCTTTTATATAACAAATATTTTTTGAAAATTCTAGAGCGTACTTATGGGGAACAGTTGGCAAGATGTTATAGCAATCAGGACCATGAAGAGCAATTTGACGATTGGTCTGCATAGTCTCCTAGGTGCTAGAAACATAGTGCTTAACCAGTTAAAGCCCCTGTTCTCATAGGACTTAATTTCTGTGAGAAATACACAGCAAAAGCATCCTCATGTATTAAAATGATGTGAAATGTATATATATTATACATATGTCACACTAACTAAATACATGTATGTGTGTGATACATAATAATCCAAGCAATGATGATTGATAAATGTGTGTGAATGTGCACACGCACATGCAATGTGTATGTGCGATGGTTCTTCTATCAAGCCATACATTAGCCATACAATTGAGTTTAAACCCTAGTTTTGGTATCAGTTTTATGAATCTTGATTTCTAAAAATGTAAAAGAACTATGTGGTTTTGATCTACAGAAAAACTATAAATAAATATTTTCTATTATTGTATAGTAATGTAAGAGGTCAATAAAGTAACAGACCACATATGTCCAAATAGATTATTCCAGAAAAGAAAAAGAAAATAGGCTAAGCAGATGGAGAGCACCAGCACCATTGTTTAGCAAAGCTGTCCCTCTGAGAAGCTGATGTTTGAGCAGATAGCAAAATAAAACAAAAGTAGTAAAGCATGGAAATGACAGAGAAAAACCGAGCCCCAGAGAAGACAAAGGAATGCAAGTAGATGGGAAAGGAAGTGGTTAGGAGTGGAGAAGAACACTATTTATATATAAAGTTTGCTCTGCTTTATTGTCCATATGGCAAGGCCTTTATGTTCTCTGTTTAAACTGGGTGCAGAATGTTCTTGCGGGGTCAGGGATTCAGAGAGTCCCCAAGAAACGCTGTCCCAGGTCTGGACTCTTAAAGAAAGAGAGACTTGTGTGGAAAATAACAAGCCTGCTCTTACACAGAAGGGACTTAGAAGCTGCCAATCCATCTGAACAACAGTTAAAACACTAAACACTGTGGAAGATCAACAATGCTTGTTAGTGCTGTTGGAAAAAATGACAATCAGACTGACTCACAGAGAGATGAGGATAATCTAGACTTGGTAGGTCAGACATATAAGGAAATAGTAACAGAGAAGAAAAGTGAGGATGAGTTGTTGAAGGTTGCTTTGACAGGTCTGAGAGACAAAACTTCAAGTGAAAGTCAGCCAGTGTGGGAGGCGCTGCACTGTTGGGAGAATATTGCAAAAAGATCCCCTCATTCTCCTACACACACTAAGGAACATGTAAGCTAGGGTTTACTGGAGTTTACCTGGCTTGCTGGTGGGGGAACCCTCAAAGAGTGGCCTTTCAAACCTTCCACATTGGAGAGGGACAAACAGCCTACCCAGGGGACTTGTGTATCAGGGTGGAAACAACCTAAAGGACAAACCTACAGCTTGTGTATATGGTGTGTGTGTGTGTGTGTGTGTGTGTGAGAGAGAGAGAGAGAGAGAGAGAGAGAGAGAGAGAGAGAAAGAGAGAGTGAGAGAGACAGAGAGAGAGAATGAGAGAGAGAGGCAGAGAGACAGAGAGAGACAGAGAGAGAAGGAAAGGGAGAAGAAATGAGAAAAATGAGAAAGAAGTTTGTGTATATGCATGGGGGATGCATGTGATCATGTGAGAGTGAAGAAGCAGGACATTAGAACATTCTACTGGATTTATTTCCATCCCTCTCTTTACCTTGTTCCTGTGAGACAGTGTTTCTCACTGACTCTGGAGCTAGACTGACAGATAACAAGCCACAGCAATCATTCTGGCTGTCCCCACAGAATGCTTGGATTACAAGCAAGCACAGTGCCAAACCTGGCCTTTTACATGGTAATGGGGGTCAAACTCAGATCTTTACAATTGTGCGACAAATACTCCTCTCCCTGATTCATCTCTCTAGCTCCTGCATTTTACTATCATATCATTTACCACACTTTTTACTAGCATAATTGTTACACTTTCTTCATGAATACGGAGGTTTCTTTTCTTTTTCCCTTTATGGAAAGTAGTTTTTTTTCTCATATAATATATTCTATCCTAATTGGAGTTTTCCTCTCTCTTCTCCAGCTCTCCTTCCTTCCAGATCCACTCCCTTTACGTTTGTCATTAGACAAGATCAGAGTCAACAAGCAAGCAAGACAAAATAAAATATAATAAGATGAGGCAAAAATTATCATATCAAAGTTGGACATGACAACCAAAAGGAGGAAAAGAGTCCCAAGAGAGGGCACAAGAGTCAGAGATCCACTTGGTCTCATAGTCCCATAAAAATATCAAGCCAATATCTACAATATATACTCAGAGGATCTAAGATATACTAAGAAGTAGAATCACATTTTGAAGGGACACAGAAATCATAAGTAGTGGTTCCAAACATGCTAAGGATGTTGTACTTACCAGATTATGTAATTAAAGTAACTGCAATGTATAACTAATGGGAAATAGACACAAAAATAGGATAAGATAGATGATGTAAGCAGAGAGGTGAAAATTCTACTGAAGGACAAGAAAACATGTTAGATATCAACACCAACCACTGTAATAGAAATGAGAAATGGTTTTGACCATTTAATTAGTGAATTAGATACAGATGAGGAATGATATTCTGAGCCTGAAGGGATCACACTCCAGTGGATGGCCACACATCCATGAGTTTATGGGTAGCACAAATTGGACTTGATGTCTGTTTGTTAGTTTTGGAGGACACTAAGTTCGGTGGGCAGGTGCTGATAAGTTGTTTTTTTTTTTTTTTTATCAAAGTAACACAACCTAGAGACACCTGAGTATCAGTTGAGGATTTTGCCTCCATCAGACTGGTCTGTGGCATGTCTGTGGGAGAATTTTCCTGGGTAATGATGGATATAGGAGGGTCCAGTGCTCTCTGGATGTTGCCACTCCTGGGGTCTATAAGCAAGCACGCTGAGCAACCTGTGTGGATGAGTCAATAAGTAATATTTGTCCATAGTTTTTGCTTCAGTTTCTGGCCTGAGTTCCTGCCTGAATACTTCCATGATGAATGTAAGCTATAAGTCAACTAAACTCTTTCCTTCCCAAGTCACTTTTGGTCTGTGTTTTATCACAGCACCAAAAAAAGTAAGCTAGGGTAATAGGGGAGTTGGGAGTACATATTGGAAGAAGCAGGGAATGATTATGAACAAAATATATCACATGAAATTCCCAAATAATTAATAGAAGACTTGTAAAATTTCCAAGCTGAAAAGGAAAAAAATAATAGTTTAAATAAAGAATAGATCATCAAATACTGTGGGATAGTTACAGAATTATAATATATGCAAAGCAGGATACTAGAAAAAGAAACCATTACATGAAATAATATTGACTAAGAATTTTTCTAAAGTAAAATCAGACAACCATTGAGTCAGGAAGCTCAGAGATGATGAAGCATAAATGTCCAAAAATAAAATGAAAGAAATCTTAGAAGAAACTGGAGTGGAGAAAGTTACCTACAGAAGACCAGAAGTAAACATTACATGTGACTTCACTACTGATATTATGCAAGCAAGGTGAATATGGAGTGAAATTTTTCAATGGACAGAGGAAGAGCAGGAGAAATGAGGAGGAGGAGACAGCAGGAAGAAGAGTAGAGAATTATGTAGCTGCAACATCATTCTACAGAAATGAAGGAGAAACAAGAACTTTCTCATGCAAACAAATATTGTGGTAATGTCTTCCTTGGTTAAAAAGAAGAGCTTCAGAGACAAGAATTATAATATGGCAAAAACATGGAGACATAAAGGAAAATCATGGGCCAATGCATAATGGAAATTAAATCGTATATTTGACATTTGGCTTGATTAGATAACAATTTATTCAAAATAATGCCAGGGAGACAATATAACCACACACACACACACACACACACACACACACACACACACACACACACATATATATACATACATACATATAGATGTGTTTATATACATGCATATACATATCCAGGGACAGTTAATTATGCATATTTGTTTTTTAGACATGTAGAATAAATGACAGCAATGATAGAAGTAATGTTAAGAAATTAAAAGTTTTTACATCTTGGGCTACTGGTGCAAGTTTGTCATCTTAGCATTTGCAAGCTTGAGGCAGGAGGATCACAAGTTTAAGATAGCCTTGCTACAGAGCAAATTTCAAGGCAGCTTGAGCGAAACTCTGTCACAAAAAGTCATTATAAGGTAACTGTAATGTCTATGAAGTAAAATTCTTATTTGAGAATATAATTGGATGAGTTATATATTATGAATTCCAGGACAATAATTCTCTGAAAGAATTGCAAAAATCTATGTACTTAGAAAAAAAGGAGTCTTATAAAGCACTGAATAAAACTAATAAGAGTCAGAAAAGATAACAAAAACAAAGGAGTATGGAGACAAGAAATAGGATAAAATACTACATAATAAGACATATCATAGAAATTATTACTCCCATAAACCATTTTATGTATCAAGAGTTTAACCTCACCAATCAATAGTCAAGGCTTGCTGGGGCATATGGTGTTTCAGCTATCTCACTCCTGGACATATACCCAAAAAAACTTTATATCTTTCAACAGAGATACCCACACATTCGTTTTCTTGTTGTATTATCCTCAATAATGAGGAAATTGAACCCAATTAGATATCCACAATAGATGAATGGAATATGAAAGTGTGAAATATATGCACCATGGAATTTTTCCAGCCCTAAGTAAAAACAAAATCATGAAAAATTTAGGAAAATGAATGAAACTGCAAAGTATTATAAAAAAGAACAGTAACTCAAATTTCAAAAAACAAAAGTGCCTATAGTCTCTCAAGTAGATCTATGCTTACACTTTATGTGAATGTGTAAAAGTGGGGGTGAGTGTAAGTATAGGCTATGAAGGTACAGTGGAGATCATGAGTGAGAAAAGGGGTATAGAGGAAGAGGGAAAGTGCAAGAGGACACATGAGACATGGCAGGGAGGATGAGACATGGCAGGGAGGCAGGTAAAGTAGGAAGATACAAAGATGGTCAAGGGGAAGAAGGGATAAAAATAGGTGGATCAGCAAATGCATATATATGTGTGTGTACACATATATATTGTATATACATACACATATATAAAATTCAGGATGAGCTTCTTACAGACAATATATAGTTGGATATTGCTTTGGGAACAATTGTAGCAAACCTCTCTCTCTCTCTCTCTCTCTCTCTCTCTGTCTCTCTTGTCTCTGTTCCAATCTGTCTGTCTGTCTCTCTCTGGCTTGCTCTTGCTCTGTATGTGTATGTAAGCATATGGTGAAATTTTTAGTTTTCATTTGTATTCTTAGTATTAGATTTCATTATAGAAATGCTTATAGTTTAAAGATTCATTTTATTTTATTCTTTTGAGTGTGAGTACTTTGCATGGCATCTGAGGAAGTGTACCTGTGTGCGGTTGGTGCTCACAGAAGCCAGAAGAGGGTGACAGATCCCCTGAAACTAGAAATATGGATGGTTGTGAGCTGCCAGGTTTTTCTGGGAACTTAATTCAACTCTTTTGCAAAAGCAGAAAGTGCTCTTGAAGACTGAAGTTTCTGTCCCCCTGGTCCTGCAGCTGTTCAGTCCCAACTGAAACACACGGAGGCTTATATTAATTATAAGCTCTTTAGTCTATTAACTGAGGTTTGTTGTTAGATGGCTCTTACAACTTAATTATTCCGTAATTCTTATCTATGTTTAGCCTTGTGCTTTAGTACCTTTTCTCACGGAGGCATTCTCATCTTGCTTCCTCTTCTTGTTTCTTTCTAGAGAGGAATACAAGACAGGAGGAGACAGCTCTAAGTCAGTCTCATTCTGAGGATTCCTGGAGGCAGGATCACCTTTTTAGACTGAGGTAGAGGTAAGAGCCAGTGACTGTTTTGTTTTTCTGACCTTCAGGTTGGTTGAACCCAAATATCTGTCTCTAGGATTTTATTAACCATGATACATGCTCTTAACCACTGTACCATTTTTAAACTCCAATATGCTTGGGTTTTAAAGAAGAAATCTAAAGAATTAAATATTTTGACCAATATAGCAAAAATAGAACTTAGCAAAAAAACGTAGGTTGTAACATAGTTAGTGATTAGTAGGAAATACATAGCATTGAATACATATATTAGAAAATAAGAAATAGCTAAAATCAATCATCCTAGAAATCAGAATAAAGAATATTTGAAATCTAAATTTCAAATATTCAAAAGAGAAAGATACAAATTTATGCAGGAATCAATGAAATTATAACCAAGAAATAGAGAAAATGAATGAAGCAAAAATTTAGTTCCTTGAAATTATCAATAAAATTGACAAATCCCAGTCAAGATAATTAAGGAATAAAGGCACAATTCTGTAACACTATGAAAAGACATCATTTAGATGCCAGAAACCTTAAATGGTAGTGAAAGAACACAAGGAATAACTCACTGATCACAGACTTGAACATCATAGCCAAACAGACCAATGCACTGAATGACACAGTATGTCAGAACTCATCAAGAAGAAACACACAAAGAGTAAAGTTCCATCTCTTCTAAATAATTAGATCAGTAATTGATAACCTCTCCAACAAAGAAAGAATCAGGCCCACAGGGATTCATTGACAAATTCTACTAAACATTTAAAGAAGTCATTTCAGTTTTCTGCCATGTCTACATAAAAATAGACTTCAAAGAAATATTTCCTATCTCCTTCTATGAAGGCAAGGTTAGCCTAATACTCAAACTAGAAAAATATATTAAAGCAAATATAATCATAGACCAATACATGAACATAGATGCAAAAATGTTCAATAAAAGCAATTAAAATACAAACTTTCTTAAAATGAATTATAGACAATGACCCTTTGAGATTTGTTCCAGATACAGAAGACTAGACCAACATTCAGAAGTCAGTTAATCTATTTTTCATATCAACATAATAAAAAGGAAAATAAGAACATATGATTGGATCAATGGGTCTAAAAATTATTTGACCAAACATAAGACCCATTCATCATAGAAACTCTCAGCCTTCTAGGAGTAAGATGGGACTTCCTCAATTTGACTAAATACATATCTATAAAAGTCTTACTTCTAGCATCAAACTTAACTGTCAGAAAATCAGTGTTCCCACCTAAAACTGGGAGAGACAAAACCTTAACCTTTAAAAAATATTTTATTAATATTTTAAGAATTTTATTTCGAACATATTCACTGCCCTCAACTCATCCTACCAATTTTCAGGTTACTTCTTTTGTTTATACTTCTTTCCCATTAAGTCCCGGTTGTATTGCTTGGCTACTTTTGGAATTTGGGAGTATTCTGGTGTGTAATCAGTCTACCAGGGTTCAGACCATTAATAATAATAATAATAATAATAATAACCAAAATCAAACAAAGCCAAAACCCTGACTTTCCCTTTTCCAGTAGCTATTAAATGCTAGTAGCTCCTTTGTTAGCATAATCTTTACTAATTCCTTTTGACATTATCCTGGTAGTCCTGGCTGGTGCAGTCAGCATGAGGAGGAAATGAAAGACTTGTAAACTGGGAAAGAAAAGAAAACCATCTGTTCATGGATGACACCACCTCCTAAGTGGAAAATTTTCAAAAATTAAATAAAACTGTCCGAGAACAAATGTGTAATTCTAGCCAGATTCTAGTTTACACGGTTAATGTAAAAAATTTATTGCCATTAATTTAAGGAATGAACAAGTAGAATATTGAATTTTAAAACATAAACATTTATTAGCATATTCAATAATTAAACTCTTATACTTAGTTATAAATATAACAAATTATGTATGAGGACTATGAGGGAAATCATGAAATTTCAGTGAATAAAGTCAAAGGGTAGAGAGAAAGAAACCCAGGAGCACTGGAAATAGGACTCAATCATGTCAACACAAGTTCTTTTCAGCTTGATTTCTCAAGATACCCTTTCAACAAAAGAGTAAACAAAATAATGACAAAACTATTCTAAAGTTTAATCAGAGAGTCAAGTGACCAAAATGTCTAATTCAACATTGAAGTCAAGTAGCAAAATTGGATTGCAGGCAAGAGTTAACTTCAAATAAACTTAAAGCTATAGCAATCAAGAAAGTGTAATACTGATAAAAGAGGCAACAAACAAACAATGCAACATACCAGATAGCACAGGCACAGATCTATGTAATTGTGGTCAATTAGTCTATGATACAGGAATAAATGTACAACAATGAAAAATATTTTAAAATTATGCTGGGACAACTAGACAGCACGTGAATAAAAGTGAATAATGGCAGAGATTTTATACTCATCCCATAATTAACTCAAAGGTAATCATAAACTTAATTGCTAATTACATAACTGGAAAATAACACATGAGAAAATCTCAATACTTTCTGCAGGAGATGACATGAAGCATGTAACATCTGAAGAAATAATTAGGAAGCTATACTACATCAAACTTAAGAAATTCTGCCTTATGATAGACTAGGAGAGTGGATTAAAGCAACATCAAGAATGAGAAGAGAAGATGCAGACAAGAAGATACATCTGATAAAGGACCATCTCTAAAATATACAAATTACTATTAAAATTCTAAAATAATATCTATCTTGACTGGAAATGGACAAAAGATCAGGGCTGACATATCTCCAAAGAACTTCAAGAGGTGGTAAATAAGCATATGAGTAGTTTCTCAATATTACAAATCATTAGCTAATTATACACTGATACATGATGTACTTTTGAATCATAATGGCCCACATTCAAACCCTGGCCCCAATAGACACTGCTGAGAATATGAAGTGACAGGATCTCTGAAGAGGCTGAAATGATAGAATAGAGCAACCCCTTTGGAAGAAGACAATTTGACAATTTATCACAAAATTTAATTCTGACCATATACTCCAATAATTATACCCCTTGATATTTATACAAATTGCCTGAAATATTTTATTCACTTAAAAACCCATGTGCAGGTGTTTGCAGAAGTTTAATTTTAATCATCAAAACTAAGAAGCATCCGAAGGTCTCCATAGATGACTGTAGTATACATGGTGTTGAAAGGAAATACTCCACCAAGCCATCAAATGGCACAGAGAGCATCCAAATCCAGGTGACTGTGTGAAAGAAGCAGTGCGTTGCTGTGTTCCAACTTCTTGGCATCCTGCTGGAGGGGGAAAGCTAGTAGTTGGGATGAGAAGGTATAAGCCCAGGATGCTGAAAGGATACTGTGGGATGTAGTTGGTTGGCATGCATAATTACATATTTGTCAAAATTTACAAACATGTAATTTTAAGGATGAACCTTAATGGAAGCCATGTTTTTTGATGATAATAGGGGGAAACTTTGGGTTCATAGATTATAATAAATATATAACTCGGGTAAGATTGTTGATAGAGTTGTTGGTTATACATAGGAGGAGATGCTATCACAGAATTTAATTTTGTGGGAGAGCTCATTTTTGTGAATCTAAAATTGTTATGAAAGAGAAAGCTTATTTAAAAGAAGAGTAATAACCAAAGGCAGCTGTTTCTGTTTTAAATATGAGAAAGCCAGGATTCAGGCAGATTGAGTCACTTGCTTGCAAAGTTAGTTCTTAACAGAGTCAAAGCTACTGAAACCCAATTGTATATGTCTTCCAAAGTCATTCTAAGTGCCCATTGTCCTCCCTGGTGCACTCTGGGAGCACATTCACACAGTAAGTAACAGGAGCTGATTTCTCACTCTGGATGATGAGCCTAAAGCAGGGAAGAACACATTGCATCCTTAGCACCTATGGCCTGGCAAGATCAACAACAACAGGTTGCATCTTATAAAG